>LOEQ01007427.1:18829-39824 GCA_001685075.1 Bramus lutescens | reverse complement strand
TATCTATCTATCTATCTATCATCTATCTATCTATCTATCATCTATCTATATATCTATCTATCTTTGTAAAATATACATACATATGTGTGTGTATAATTTCTTATTTTCTTTTACATTTACTGTCCCTTAGTTTTTACTTCTTTTGGGGGATATGGTTCTTTTCTTTTTAATTTTTAAACAATTTCATTTTACATACCAATCCCAGTTCCCTCTCCCTCCCATCCTCCCACTTGCCTCTCCCCATTTTCTCCCCACCCCACTCCACCTCCATCCACTCCTCAGAAAGAGTGAGGCCTCCCGTAGGGAGTCAAAACGTCTGTCACACCACTTGAAGCAAGACCAAGGTCCCCCCCACTGTATCTAGGCTGGGAGAGGTATCCCTCCATAGGAAAGGGTTCCAAAGAGCCAGTTCACACACTAGGGATAATCCTGGTTCCACTGCCAGTGCCCCCATGAGCTGTCCAAACCACAGAAACCCTTATAACTTACGTAAATGATCTATTAATGTCATTATTTTTAAATTAATGCTGTGAATAAAAATTCCTGAAAAGAAACTCTACCTCGTGAATGAAAAACTCCTGGAAGTGAAAGGAGTTTTTGTGTGCGGAGACTGAATGACTGATTAGAATCTGAGTTCTTGTAGAGGGGATGTAGCAGGTTCAGAGAGGCTAATGACCTTATCTTAGGTTGGCTTAGTCTTCGGGCGCAGTCATTCCCTGGCCCACCCTGTACTGGAACCAACATCTTGTGACAATAAGCAAATACACTCTTTAGAATTTTTAAGCCAGTAGCTTCCTTTCACCAGTTCGAAAGCTATGGTCTCCAGCCAAGAGAACTGTACCTGCCACTCTGGTGAACCAACGCATCAGCTAGCATCTCCAGCCGACAGAATCGTTCCCGATGCCCTGGTGCACCAACGGATTTTAAATTTGCCTTGATTTATGACTTCCTTTGTTCTATAAAACTATAAAAACCTCATGAAACTGCCTCCATATTAGAACACAGAATTTGGGGTAACCTAGATTTGTGTTCTGGGGCCGTGATCATTCAAAATGGCTCTAGAATAAACTTGCTCCCTTTAAGACGAGAGCTGTGTTTTTTTTTTTGCATTGATAATACTAACTTGGATTTGCCAGGATATTAATAGAGCTCTTTCTTCATTATTGTCTTCTGTGGCTCACTCTTTACATTCTTGTTAATTTCCCTTTTATTGGAAGTCGAGCTTTCATTGTTTTTACGGTCAGGTGAGAGCCTGTGTCTAGTGCAGACACTTTCAGAATCCCCGTGTGCTTGAAGACAGCGATGTGCTCGGCAACTCGCTTCATGTTCCCCGTCAGCCTCAGTTCCGCTCTGCTTCCGGCTGCCGGCCTCGGAAGAGATCACCAGCAGCACTTCTACCTCCTTTATCCATTACTCTCGCTGACCTTTACGCTTTCTCTTTGTTTATGGAACTTCTGAAAATCCATTTCATTATGTTTAGGAATGGATTTCTTTTATCTGTTCAGCGCAGGACTGAGCAAATTTCAACAGGATGCCTTGAGTTCTTTTTTCTATCTCTTTGGAACTCAGTGGTTGAAAGCATTCCCTGCTCTTGTACAGAACCCTAAGTCAGATTCCAGCACCGACTTCTGAGTAGCTCATAAGCACCTGTGCCTATCTCCAGGGAATCTGACATGATCTTTCAGAGTCTGTGGATATCTACACTCATATGTACATGTTTGTGCCACTTGCATCCACATGGGATACCTGTCCTTTGATGGGCACTTTTCAGGCTGCCTGAAACCTACTCAGAGAAAATTGCTCAAGTAGGCCACCTCCAGAGGCCAAATGCTCCAAAAGAGACATACAGAAAAGTTGGCTGGCAAGTCAATCAAGGGGTGAAAAAGTTACAAGTGGCACTCTTCGGAAAGCAGGTTTTGGATTCAGAATGTCCTAGAAGTTCTCCAAATTATTCTCCTACAATAGATTTAGCAGATCATTCCGGTTCCCTGGAAGGTCCAACAGCAAACGTGATCCTGGAGCAGGCAGGCTGTGCCTTTTTCATTTGCCCCAGGAGAAATACCGAGGGCTGAAAAGGTAGCTTATGAAAGCAGAAAGGGACTCCTCTCTTTCTGACCACCTCCAAGTATCAAGAGGCAGGGGTTCTGGCTCAGTCAGAGTTTTCTCGGGGCTGATTCCTACACATGGACTTGGCATTCAGGCTTCTGGAACAACACCGTTGTAGCTCCTGCCAAGGACTCCTCCTGATGGAAATATGGCCTTCTGTTCACAGCATGGAGGTGTGTGGGAAGTGAGCATTCAGACCTGATTTTCACACTTGAGAAATCACGATTCCAGGGAGCAGCACTCACAGGCAACAGGTAAAACAGAATGTCCTGAGCTGGGTATATGACATTCTTCTTTATTGCTGAGAGTTGTACAACCGTGTTGATGGGGTTCCTGTATCTCGTTTTCTTTCGATCTGTTTGCAGAAAGAGGACACACATGCATGTGGAACACTGCAAGTTTTACGCAGCTAAGTTTGGTTGTGTCAACCAAAAGGAAAACTGAAATATCTTTCTAAACCCTTGGTAAATGGCTTTTCAAAACTTATCAAAGAGTGTCTAGTTGAAAAATGTTGGAAGCTAGTATGATATGGACATCTTTAACAAAAGCATGTTTTCCTGACCCTTGATACTGTTTGGCTTTTTTTTAAATTGTCGCTTGTTTAGCTTTATGTTCTCGTTTTGAAAATGATTTTTGCATGTATCTACTTAACTTGATCCCTGCCATTTTCCATTTCCTCTCTTAATTGGGATAGCAAAAATATATGAGTTGTAAGCCCCTCTACACTGAGGTCTATTCTGCAAAAATACATTGTTTTATAACAACTTGAAGAATTATATTAGATACTTGAAAATAAGTGAAAGCAATTGCTGCTTAATAGAGATAAATGCCAAATGAGTCTTTCATCAAAAGACCTCTAATGGTACAGACTAATAAGTAGATACTAGTCTTTAGCCCTAGGCATAAAGAATGTATACCTAGAATCTGCTAAGTTGGGATATCTCTTTCATATCTCAGGTTCTTTGGGGACAGCAATACATAGGCTAAGTGATTATACTAATTCTTAATGTTCAGCCATGCACACCATGCTTCATAATGGGTTTATTTAAAAAATATATAGCTGCTTTCTCCTATGAAACCAGTACTTTTTTCTTTAAATATTATTGTTACATGTACACACACACACACACACACACACACACACACACAGGTCTTTTTAAGGCAACCATATATATGTAATTTATGCATGCAGTAGCTCTGAAATATATCGAAAACACTATCTTTCAGCAGATATTCTACTTTCCCTCTCCTTCGTCCATGAGCCTTATGTAGGAGTTCTGCTGTGGATTTATCAGTTGGACCGAGACACTCCACCATCCGTTGTTCTCTGCACGTTGACTAGTTAATTTCTGTAATGGTCCCCGCATGAGGTAAAAGGAAGCTTCTTTGATGGGAAGTGAGAGCTACACATATCTGGGTCTAGACTACTTAGCATATTTTTTAATTCATATTGTTGTATACAGGGCCTGAAGTCAGTGGTTAAAGGCACTGACTGCTCTTCCAGAGGTCTTGAGTTTGCGCTTCTCAGCAACCGCATGGGGCTCACAACCATCTATAGTGGTATCTGATTCCTTCTTCTGGTATAAAGACATCCATGCAGGCAGAGCACTCATATAAATAAAAGAAATAAAACTTTTTTAAAAAATGCTGTATTTATAAAAATGGATAAAATTATTTTCATTTTAAGGCAGGGATAGAGATTGTCAATTTTTCCTTGAATCCTTTTTCTCCTCAGGGCATATTTTCCCATATTGGTTCCCGAGCCAGGGACCATTTTACTATCTGCTGTAGGCAGGTTTCTCATTATGGTTCATTATGATAAACAGATCTGGAACAATTCTACTTGAAACAGGGAAAATAATCGTGAGTCTTGTGAAATCTTCCTGCAGGATCTACAGAGGGAGATTCCAGGGGAATTTAGAGGGTCAAAACACAGTTAACTATCATGACACTTCAGTGTCTTTCCAACATTTAATTCCACCACACAAATAACTTCCTGAGTGATTATTCGGGCTAGAGTAGGGAGGCAAGAATTGGAAGGAGTGGCTTCCATCCTCAAGAAATTTCTGAGTCTTAATGTCCCAGGTTGATTATATTGGTCATATAGAGCCGAGAAGGCTGTGCTGAAGAAGAAGCATTTATAAGATATAGTTCAGGTTTTTGTTTTAACTCCAGTTCTTACTTGGTACGAAAGGCAAATTTCTCCTCTGTGTATATTTTTCATGACCAACCTCCTTGCTTTGAATTCCCAGGAATTTGCAAGCTGTATGTCTAATCACTTACATCTTTGCTTGCAGAAGGCTTCTAAAAATGTCTTAATTAAAAAAAAACCATACATTTAAAAAATAAGGTATGTTTGATAAATAGTATCTATAGATTTCAAGATTTGTGCAGGCGAACAGAAACTGACTTATGTATATCTAGCTTTTTGGTTTTAGTGACTGTGTTTACAGTTGAAACATTTATTTTGATGCTACAAAGTCTTCAATTAAGCCTTCAATCCAAATTCTTAAGGCTCAAATTTAGCAGGTATAAAACTGTAAAATCCTAATCTTTAAAAAGCTACTTGTAAACACCGTTAAAGATAATTAAGATGTGCAAGTTAATAGTCAGTCGCCTTGTAAGTGATCAAATTCTTAGTGCACGCAAAACCAGGCTTGTAATCTTGCTAAATATAAATGTCATTCATTTACAAGCACAAACTCTATTTAGCATTCTGTATATTTTCAAGGCTAAGCCTAAAGCAAATTACTAAAAACAAGTAAAAGTTTATTTAAAATCAAATGTCCTGAAAAGATGGTCTTCAAAGCCCTCAGAGACATGCTGGATTTGGCAATTAATGTGTTTGATGATCGATACAGAGGCCATTTGTGTTGAACGTCTACTCTAACTTATCCTTCTCAGATCTCTGAAGATGTTGATGGTCACCTATGGCTTTATCAATTTAATAGCAACATTGCTAAAACAACAAATTTTATCTGTCTTTTATTACTAGGTTTTCACTTTTTAAATGTATGTTTTATGCAAAATAAAAATGTAATAAAAATATAAACAGTCTTAAATTGTATTTTAAAAGAAAAATGGGAGTGAATTGGAATAATTCTTTCCTTTAACTTAGTTCTTATAGATAAAATGGTGGCTAACACAAGAACTTCCAAACATAATTGCATGCTTCCCAAATTTTCTTGGAGGCCAAAAATGGTTAATTCAAAGATCTGATTAGTTAAAAATTGGATTACTTGGAAGTTTTCATCCAAAATTATTTTTGATACATACTAATACTCTCTTGTCTGCACAATGCAATAAAAATTGAAGGTTCTCAACAGGTTCTTCCTCCATGAAAACTGTTATAAGCTGGCGTTGTCCACACTTTTATTTCTTTTTACAGTATCAGTTGGATATAAACTTTCATACTTATATGGAAAAACCTGCTTTTTCCTTCAGGATTATCTATGACTATTTCTCGTGAACGTCTAAATGTTTTGTTACCTAATAAAAAGGTCTTTAGCTCAAAACTTAAATTGTCCTAAATTTTAAAGATTCAACTCTTAAATTAGTAAAGCTTTAGATTTAGATTTATAAACTTCAGTGGCCACTGTCAATTAAGTAGGGTTTGCTGCGGGAACTCCTTCCGCTCCTTCAGCCAATAGCCTTTAAGATACCAGCCCACTTGGGCGTGGTCTCCCTGGCTTGAAAAAGCAGCGGTAGCTGCGTACTCCCTCTCTTGCTTCGGACTCCGCTTCTGGCTATCATATGCTTTTCTTAGTCATGCAGGGGCTGTTGTCAAGGACAGTGTCCTGTAAGTTTTTTCCCTTTAAATAAATAACTCTTTTATTAATCATATTCCAAACTGGTGTGGGATTGTTTTGTGACTTACTCCTTTAGGTTTTGTTTGATTTTTTTTGTTTACTTTTATACCTACTCTTGGTCTGAAAAATGGTCAGACTCTAACAAAGGGGGTCTTTTAAAAAGGCTCACAAGAGCCTGTCCTTTATTGAAGGGATTATTTTATACAGAACTATAAACTCCTAGTGCATAATTAATAATGTCTGGACATCAGCTTAACATCTGAAACTAAAGCTTTCTGTTTATGGGGCATTCTCTGTGGTCAGGTGTGTAGATATATGTGCTAAAGTTCTGGAAGATCCAGGAAAATAACCATGGTGTCATATCTGGAACTTGGCTTTGTCAAAAAATTTTGTACCTATTCTTCCTAAGACTCTCATTACAACTAAATGCTGTTAGTGGTTCTGCTTATGCTAGAAAGTGATTCAATGAATTTTAATATTAACCACATTCCTAAAATCTCTAAAATCCACAGGGCAAAGCTATTACAAGACACAATGAAATATTTAATTGACAAATTAAAAAAATTAAAATGGGGTAGGAAGCTTCATCCATCTATATCCACACATAATCTGCTATATCTCATTATACCAAATTTAAATGTCTTTTTTTTTAATTTTCACCTTAAAGGATAATATCTTTTATGCTGCCCAAAACCATTTTACCCTAAAGGAAATAGAGCCTAAAGTGTATGTGAACTGGAAAGATCTAGAAACTCATCAATGAAAAGGGCTTGTTATTCTTTTAATACTCATTCAAGATTGTGCTTGAGTCTTTTCAGAATGAATGAAGTCCCAGGTGGCTCCGACTTTGACGCATCCAACCAGGACAGCATCTCAGAAAACACTAGATAAATGGAATGTCTGAAGAAAGATGACAAGCCAATCAAGAGGAGATGTTCCCAAGAGTGAGAATAAGCAGACGACTTGAAGAAACATCAAGACCTACCTTATCAAGCTGAGACTTTGGGGAAACAGCAATGATACTATAGTACTGGCCTCCAAATGATGCTCCTATGTTTACTTACTGTGTGGCATGTTAATGCAGAATTGCAGTGTCTTCTGTCAGGAGGAATAGAAGGCACACCTGAGACAGGAAACATTACAGTGCTGTTTTGCTAAGGATTGTCTTTATCCTTTAGTTCCAGTTGTCTAGACAGAAGATGATATACAAACATTTAGCGGTATGAATGGGGGCTATTCGGGGGACTAATCTAACTGATCATCCCAAATGCAACAATATGGGATTTTAGCATAATTAAGTACTATTTAGAAAGTTCTTGAAGTGCAAACTATAATTTTCTGAAGCTGATAAAAGGAATATCTGATGAAAGGTGATTATTACTGTACCTAACTATCTGTTGCCAATCGTGTAGAAAATAATCTCTGCCTTCATTTAGCATGTGACAGTTAATGAGAACAATATCTTTGTATTAGAAAAGACCTGTTTGTTCCTCGAATCTTAAAAGGAAACTTTTATGGCATTGGAATAACTCATAAACACTGTGTATAAATAGCGGGGGACAAAATAGAATCGACCCACACACCCATCCATATTCTTAAGGCTTTCTCTGGTATTCTTATCAGTGGTCTTTTTCTATTGTATTGTTTATACTCCCTTCCAGAGCCAAAGAGATGTGTGTTTGTGGAATTTCTTGAATAGCTCTGGCCAACAACTCAAAAGAGGGCTTCTCATGTCTGATACCATGTTAGGTGGTCTTTGGCTGTTCAAGTGAGCATCATCAGCCCAGGTGAGATGTTCATTAAAAGTATATGTGCATATTTATACATGGAATCATGTTATTGTTGATGTAGGATTTCCATCTGTATGCTGTGAATATGTTTAATTATTATTGGTTTGCAAAGAAGCTGCTTTGGCCTATGGCATGGCAGGATAGAGCTAGGCTGGAAAACTAAACTGAATGCAGGGAGAAAGAAGGTAGAGTCAGGGAGGTGTCATGTAGCTGACTAAAGAGAAAGATGCTGGAACCTTACCAGTAGGTCACAGCCTCATGGTGATACATAAATTAATAGAAATGGGTTAATTTAAGATATAAGAACTAGCTAAGAATACACCTAAGCCATTGCCCAAACAGTGTTGTAATTAATATAGCTTCTGTATCATTATTTGTGTCTGGGTCCCTGGGAAACCAACACAGTCTCTTTTTACATTATTATGGGTTTTTATTTAGGTAAATAGTTAATAGTGTAATTTGCTGTAGCTTTCTCTAACAACCTAATGGTCACCCCCTCTTTCTTTTATATTTAACTCGTTTTTTTTTCCATTTGCACTATCAGATTGAATAGAGGAATAAGCATAGACTCACAGACAAGCTAGACAGGATGGAGTAAAGATTCACCGCTAACATTTTTGTCACCAAAGCCACCCAACACATTTCATTAATGTTATCTCCAGTGTTACGTTTTAGGCAGTGTTCAGCAAAATTCTTCTGACATTTCTTTGAAATATCAAGGTTTTTACATATTAAATTTATTTTTAACTGGTTATATAAAATCATAAAATTTCACACATCAATGTGGTAACATGATATACTTTATAATGCTTAAAATCAGGTTAAACATCAATATCAATCTCCTCAAATAGCAGTCATTTCTTTATGGCCAAACTTTCAAAATCATTTTTCTAGCTATCTGAAGTACAGCAAACTACGGTGTGTATGGGAGCCGTAAAACACAGCAACACAACAGATACACTCACTTCCCTTTGGCTTCCAGTGAGTTATTGCAGACAACGGAAGTGGCAAACGGTGAAGGAAGCCCTTTGTGAGACCACAGCAGGAAGATTAGTTTTCTGAGTACACTGAATAGGGCTCCATCCCAGCGGGACAACTCTAATCTCAAGCCGAGCACAGAATAATGGACTATGGGCTGGCTTCTCACTGCGGAGAAGTCCTTGGGCTAGGGTGAGCTTCTTTGGGTGTAGTTTTCTGCCCTGGCCCATATTGGTAAGAGTACATTTTTGGGAGGGCAATGTGAGTGGCCGTGTATGCAATTTCCAACATTGTGATCTCTTCTATTCAATAAGGGTAGTCCTGGTTGGTCAGAATTCAGATCTTGTCACAGTTTTCAGTCATGTGGTATGGGACCTCAATCTTGTGTTGTCACATGGCTACATTCCAAGGCTAGCAGGGCAGGATTTCTGAAGCAAGTTTGTAAAAATTCCCTAGTGATAAATGGCTCCATTGTGTAATCTCCCATAAAGGACCTCCCCTCCACATGATTTGGTAACTCATACTCAACTCTTCCATGTTCTTCCCCTCACCTCACAATTCCAGCCTCTGGTAGCCACTATTCTAGTCTCGCCTATAAGATCAACTTTTGTAGATTCCACCTATTGATTAGATCATGTGGTACTAGTCTTTCTGTGTTTGTCTCATCTCACTTAACTATAAATAATTCCCTCCATGTTGGCATAAACGACAGAGTTTCATGCTTTTTATGCTTGAATAATTTTCATTGTACAAATGTATATTTTCTTATCTACTCATCAAGTGATAAACATGTATTTTGTATTTGTTTATTATTCTTATTGCTTGCTTGTTTTTCTGTTTTGTTTTGTTTGTTTTGTTTTGTTTTTGAGACTGAATCTCTCTTTGTAGCCCTGTCTATCATGGGACTGGCTATGAATAACTGGATGGCCTCTAAGTCACATATCTGTTTGTCTGAGTCTTCTGAGTACTAGGATTACAAGTGTGTACCATTATTACTGTGTGAATAGATATATAAAGAACATGGGAGTGTAGATATCTCTTCCAAATACTGATTTTATTTCTTTGAGATGTATACCCGATAGTGACCTTGCTAGGCTGCATGGTAATTTTATTTTTGACTTCTGGAGGACCACCATACTGTATGCAAGTACTGATTTACATTTCCACAAAGGAAGTGCTAGGGTTTTGTTTTCTCAACAGAACTCTAAGATAATTAGCATAAGTAAAGAGTTTAATTTCAACTCAACCTACAATGCAGACAAGTAGAGATTTATAACCAATGACCAAGGTAACGAAGCTGATGAAAAGATAGTAAGAGGAACTGTATATCAAGGGCGGGGGGAACAGGAATTCAAGTAGATATCAAGTATAGAAGGATTTCCACAAAACTCACATAGCAGGATTTCTTGGTAGCACTAAGCAAGGCAGAACAAGGCCTGTATGGCAAACAAGAATTGATCCAAACAAAGGGTTCAAAGAAATCTCCCTTAAGTTTCCTTAAAAGAGAGTTCTCATCAACAAGCAGGCTTTCTCACCCTATGTCAGTGTATCAAAAGCAACACTTCAGACACAGAATTTGACATTTACCTGGTAGCTTCTGCTTCCACAAGGCCTAGCAGCCCGAAAGTGCAATCAACAACTCTGATTGCCCCGCCCACTCACAGGCAAACTTCTCTATCCAAGACATTTTAGGCACTGAAAATTCCCTTCCACACTGATGTGATTTGAGTGTAGAGTGTCCTCCAAAAACCCATGTCTCCAGCTTGTTGTGCTACTGGGAGGTGATGGGAACTTGAACAATAAGACTCAATAGAAAACTTGGAAGCATACCTTGGAAAGAACTGGAGTCTTGCTATGTGCTTCTCGGCTCCCATGAAATGAGCAGCTCCTTCCACCTCACACTTTTGCCTTCATGTTATATGCACAAGCTGCTCTTTTTATACAGTCTAGGACACACCCCCACCCTCCCAAAAAACTGGGAAAGCTCAAGAGCTGCCTTAGCAGTTAGGACATTTTGAGAATGTGATTAAGACACATATAAAGTCAGTGTGGCTCCCAAACCACAATTTTAGCCTCCTGCAAGGGATTTCGTCAGTGATAGAGGCAGTTATTCAGTCAGGGTACAAAGAAATTTCGGCTGGATCAATCTTAAAGGGCTGGCCTGGAGAATATTTCTACACAGTGTAAGACGTTCTTCATTGACTTTGTCCAGAAGTGACCTAGCTTAGGTTTTATGGTCACTCACCAGTAGTCAAGGGAATCTGTCATACTTTGCCATGTGTTTCACAATAGGAAAACGTGGTATGGTAGGTAGCAAGGGCTAAGCCTCTGATGAAATTAAGATACAAGACAATGATGCAAAATCAGGCTTTCTTTCTCATAAGGGAAAGGAAAATGATCTCAAGATACAAGACAATGATGCAAAATCAGGCTTTCTTTTTCATAAGGGAAAGGAAAATGATCTCAGACTTCATAAAATTAAATTTGTAACCCATATTTCACTCCTGACTTCTTCATCTGCCCAATCCTACACCCTCTCTTTCAAGTTGGGATGCCAACTTATGACATTAACCCAGTCCAACCCTGTTGAGTGCCCTTGACCTATATCCCTTGGCATAGAGCCTAGATTTCTCCAGTCAACTCGACTCCACTGAGCCCTGTCAACTTCACTCAACCCTGTTGTGCACTCTTGGCCTCTTCTATTGGCAGATGTGGGCCACCAATTCCTTTTATATGAAGACCTAAGGACCATCCTCCTTTAGGAAAGAGAATTAGAGCCATTCCAGCGACTCCATCACTCCCACACCTCCCTGTGGAATACGTACCACTCTCTTTCCTTCAAGAGTCCCTTCTTACCTCTATGCAGGTAAGAAGCCTAAATCATACGACCAATCCAGTCTACCCCAGTTGAAGATACTTACTCCATATTTCTAGACAGAGAGCTGAGACTCCTGTAACCAAACATGCTAAATACAAAAAAGTATTTGTGTCTGCAGAGACTGATTGGCTGATTAATGGAGAGAATGAAATATTACAGGGAGGGGAGACAGAATGAACTGGTATAAAGAGTTAAAAGAGAATAATATAATAGAAAGGATTATATAGGGGTAAAGGAGGAGAGGGCAGGATAGAGGAGGAACATGAAAGACTTTCTGCAAAATCCATATTGAAAACCTACTACTGCAGAAAGATATACATGCAAGCACACGCACACATACACACAGCAAACACAAACAAGTTAGAAAGCTAAAGTTGAGTTACCCTATAACAGGGCATCAGTGCCTCTATTAGACACCCCAGGCTAACAAATAAAAAAGCCCAGTGCTATAAATGTCTTACACATTTTTGGTGTTATTAAGCTAATGAGGTTCTAAAGGTTCACAAGTCCATAAGATTCTATTATTGAAGATATAACATGCTTGTGTTAGAGAACATGGAGAAATCAAGTACCACCGTCCTGGAAATTTGATCTCTATTGGCTAGATTCATGATGCTTGAAGGTGCTACACAAACTACTAGCTGTAAAGAGAAATTACCAAGCATACCCAGCCGAGAATCCTGTGAGCTACAATGACTGGCCAGGCAAAGCATGCCCATTGGAGTTGTAGTGGTACAAGCATCGAAAGAGCAACCAACGATTTTCTAATTGGATTTAAATCATACTCCACAGGGCAGCACTACTTTCTGGTACTGTCAACTGGACTAAGAAGCCTGTGATTATGTGGGTCATAGCCCCTATAAAAGAACCCACTACTATTATTCTGCTAAATCAAGATAGTATTAAATTGCCCCTTAAACTCTTATCTTTATAAGTAGATTAGTGCACTTCTCACCCCTCTCAGAGAAGCTTCTTTTTACAATAGGTGAAAATTAATACAGAGGTCTGTCACTTGTCAACACACACAGAGAATACATTATTGTAGAGTGCTCTGTCCTAAAGGGAAGATCTGTATTACACTCCATTCTCCAAGGCTTAGGGAGCAGAGCTAGAGATAGTGGCTGACTGAAGAAAGTTAATGCAAAACATCATGCTTATGAACTCACAGTGGCTGTGACCGAATGATCAAGAACTGCACATTATCAGGCTATCTGAAAGCATAGCATGGATGGAGGAGAGAGATAAGAAATCCCATCCCCATATAGGAAGCTGCTGGCAATTGATGGCCACTGGAGGAGAAAAAAGTATTCTTCAGCAATGTAGCCCCTAAAATTGTGCTCCAGTGGATTGTTCTTAATTTGGGAAATGAAACAGAAAAGGAATATAAAGTGGGTATGCGAGAAAATAGTCGAGAATGAAAGAAAATAGTTGAGAATGATATAAATATGAGATTACAATCTTGATATAAAGGGTAAAAAAGAAAAGCAGGTATTTTAGATGGCCTTTAGAACAGGTGGCTTTTGTTTGATAAAACAACATTTTGTCTTAAGAATGGAAAATAAAAGTTTAAGAAAACAAAATGAAATCTTAAGTCTGAGTTACACCAGGTCTGAATAAGTTGCTTAGGGTTTTTGGAGGATGGAACTTAAGAATGATATATATTTGATTATTAATGGTTATACTGATTGCTCCTGGTAACATGTATGAGAACTATCTTGAAAGAATAAGAATGCATGTATAATCAAGATAATTACCTGTGTTTATGTTAGATTTTAACCACTTGGGGAAACTATAAATTCATATGGAACTATTTAGTTTGCTTTGTATAAGCCTTGTCTAAATGCCACACAAAAGCCAAGATTATAAGACTGATGAATCTCTTTTTCTGGCATCCAACAATGAACTCTCGAAAGCCTATGAGGATAAAGGGATCAAAGAAAGATAACCAATATTTGGCCCTTTACCCTTCAAGGTCAACCAGGTCTCCAGGGATAATGGTACCCTTCTGGCAAGGCACTTTCCTCTTTATCAAAGAGATGTAGGGATGTTGCAACATATAAAAATCTATCAATGTAATCCAAGATACAAATAAACTGAAATAAAAAAATATGATCATCTCATTAGGTGCTGGAAAAGCATTCAATAAAATCCAACACCCTTTTGTGATTAAGGTCTTGGAGAGATCAGGGATACAAGGAACATATCTAAACAGAATAAAAGCAATAGCAAGCCAACAGCAAACATCAAATTAAAGGAAGAAAAACTCAAATTGCACTAAAATCATTAACAAGATAAGGCTGCCCACTCTCTCCATATCTATTGAACATAGTACTTGAAGTTCTAGCTAGAGCAATAGGACAACCAAAGGAAATCAAGGGCTAAACATTGGAAAGAAAGAAGTCAAACTTTTGCTATTTGCAAATGATATGATAGTATACATGTGACCCCAAAAACTCTACCAGGGAAGTCTTATAGCTGATAAATACCTTCAGTGGTGTGGAAGGATACAAGATCAACTCAAGAAAGTCAGCAGCCCTCCTATATACAAATAATAAAGAAGCTGAGAATGAAATGAGAGAAACATCACCCTTCACAATAGCCACAAATAACATAAAATATATTGGGGTAACACTAACCAAAGCAATGAAAGCCCTGTTCAACAAGAACTTTAAGTAATTAAAGAAAGAATTTGAAGAAGATACCAGAAAATGAAAAGATCTCCCATGCTCTTGGATAGGTAGGATCAACATAATAAAAATGACAATTCTACCAAAAGCAATCTCCATATTCACTGCAATGCCCATCAAAATCCCAGTATAGTCTTCACAGATGTTGAAAGAAAAACACTCAGATTCATAGAGAAAAACAAAAAACCCAGGAAAGCCAAAATCATCCTGTACAATAAAGGAACTTTTGGAGGCATCACAATCCCTGACATCAACGCTCTATTGTAGAGCGACAGTACTGAAAACAGCCTGGTATTGGCATAAAAACTGACATGAGGACCAATGGAACCTAACTGAAGACCCAGATATTAATCCTCACACCTATGAACACACTTGATTTTTGACAAAGAAGCTAAAATTAGACAGTTGAAAAAAGAAAACATCTTCAGCATAACTGAATGTCAACAGGTAGAAGAATGGAAACAGATCCATATTGATCCTTATGCACCAAACTCAAGTCCAAATAGATTAAAGACCTCAATATAAATTCAACCACACTGAACCTGAGTGTAGAGAAAGTGGGAAGTAGCTTTCAGTGCATGGGTACAGGAGACCACTTCCTAAATATAATACCAGTAGGACAGACATTGAGAGCAACCATAAATAAATGGAACCTCCTGAAACTGAGAAGCTTCTGTAAAGCAAAGGACACAGTCAGTAAGACAAAAAGGTAGCCTACTGGATGTGAAAAGATCTTTACTAGGTTCACATCAGACAGAGGACTGATCTCCAAAATATGCAAAGAACTCAAGAAATTAGGAATCAATACAACAAATAATCCAATTACAAAATGGGGTACAGATCTAAACAGAGAATCCTCCGTAGAAAAATCTCAAATGGCTGAGAGGAAATTAGTCATCAGGGAAATGAAAATTAAAACGACTCTGAGATAGTATCTTACACCTGTCAGAATGGCTAAGATAAAAAATATCAATGATAGCTTTTGCTGGAAAAGTTGCAGTATAAGGGGAACACATCTCCACTGCTGGTGGGAATGCAAACTTGTACAACCACTCTACAAATCAGTATGGCGATTTCTCAGAAAATTGGGAATCAACCTACCTCAAGACTCAGCAATACCACTCTTGGGCATATACCCAAAAGATGCTCAATCATACTACAAGGACATTTGTTCAAATATGTTCATAGCAGCATTATTTGTAATAGCAAGAACCTGGAAACTACCTAGATGCCCCTCAACCGAAGAATGGATAAAGAAAATGTGGTACATTTACACAATGGAGTACTACTCAGTGGTAAAAAAAAAATGACATCTTAACATTTACATGAAAATAAATGGCACTAGAAAAAAACATTCTGAGTGAGGTACCCCAGACACAGAAAGATGAGGATGGAATGTACACAATCCTAAGTAGACAGTAGCTACAAAGCAAAGGATAAAGAGCTTATACTCCATGACCACAGAGAAGCTAATTAATAGGGAGAACCCTAAGAGAAATATACATAGATCCTGCTGGGAGGGAGAAGTAGACAAAAATCTCCTGAAAAGATTGAGAGCATGGGGGTGTAGGAAGAAGGGAGGGCAGAAGGGGAGGAGGTGAGAAGTGGAGGGGGTTGGAGAACTTGAGGGATCAGGATGGTCAAAATGGGGGAAGGACAGAGACAGAGAACAAGGAAAGAGATTTCTTGATCGAGGGAGTCATTATGGGGCTAGTAGGAAACCTGGCTCCAGAGAAATTCCCAGGAATATACAAGAATGACCCCAGGTAAGACCCTAAGCAATAATGGAGAGGTTGTCTGAACTGGCCTTTCCCTGTAGTCAGATTGATGACTATCTTAAATGTCACTATAGAACCTTCGTCCAGCATCTGATGGAAGCAGAGGCAGAGAGTCACGGCCAAGCACTTTGCTGAGCTCCCAAAGTCCAGTTGAAGAGTGGGAAGAGTGAAAATCCTAGCAAAGAGGTCAAGACTGTGATGAGGGGATGCACTGAAACAGTTTACCTGAGCTAATGGAAGTCTTCCAACTCTGGCCTGACAGTGAGGGAATCAGCCAAGGAGCAAACTAGACCCTCTGAATGTGGGTGACAGTTGTATGGCTGGGGCAGACTGTGG
Source organism: Bramus lutescens (assembly GCA_001685075.1). NCBI lineage: Eukaryota > Metazoa > Chordata > Mammalia > Rodentia > Cricetidae > Bramus > Bramus lutescens. The sequence continues at coordinate 23,462 of LOEQ01007427.1, read as the reverse complement.
GACCACTGGCAGTAGGACCAGGATTTATCCCTACTGCTTGTACTGACATTTTGGAACTCATTCTCTTTGGAGGGATAATTGCTCAGCCTAGATACAGTAGGGAGGGTGTTGGTCCTGCCTCAAAGTCATGTGCTAGACTTGTTGACTCTCCATGGGAAGCCTTATCTTCTCCGAGTAGTGGGTGGGAGGTAGGGTGGGGGAAAGCAGAGGAAATGGGACAAGGGAGGGGAAGTGTGAACTATGATTGGTATGCAAAATGAGAAAAGATAGGTTTTTTTTTAAATATACAGATAAAAGGAAAAGAGGGTGAGTCATTGTGAGGATATGTGGACAATGTTATACTTACATGCTAATATATGGCTGGTTATGCTATTTTTATAAAGCCTCTTCAAGGACTAGTTACATTTTCAACTAACTGAATTAGCTTAAAATTCAGGAATAAATCTTACTTACAATATTATGGCTTTGAAAAAGGAAAGGGGTAATGACCTACTCAGATCTGACCTCACTTATTATATCTTAATATGGTGGTTTGAATAGGAATGACTCCCACAGACTCCTGTGTGTATAAAGGCTTGGCCCATAGGCAGTGGCACTATTAGGAGGTGGGACATCATTGGAATAGGTGTGGCCTTGTTGGAAGAGTGCGTCACTGTGGAGGTGGGCTTTGAGGTCTTATATGCTCAAGCTAGGCCTAGTGTGGCAGTCTCCTTCTGCTGCCTGTGGGTCAAGGTGTAGAACTGCCAGCTCCTTCTCCAGTACCATGTCTGCCTGCATGCTGTCATGTTTCCTGCAATGTTGATAATGGACCTATGAAACTGTAAGTCAGTCCCAATTAAATGTTTTCCTTTATAAGAATTGCTGTGGTCATGGTGTTTCCTCAGAGCAACAAAATCCAAATTAAATCCCCTAGGAATCAAGATTACAGTTGGGTATTATGTGATCTCATGCATATAAGGGTTAGTGCTAATTGAAGCAGCTATATATGACAAAACTCCTACATCTTATGAAAATAATAAGAATGAATACCCTAAAATGAGAAAGTCAAACAATTCTAATAGAATCTGAAGGAAATAATGAAAATATATTATAAAAGGAGTGAAAATGGTGGGAAATGTAAGCAAAATGTAGTATTTTTTCTGTCAAATGGTTGAATAAGACAAAAATTGATTTAAATTATTAACCATAAGGAAGTAACTTGGTAGAATTTTAGATTCCTCCAGGGAAATTAATTTTCTGAAATCCAAATGTATGCTAAAGTTTAATTTCTCCCTAGAAATGTACCATTCTGCGTTAGCCTATCACAGAAGACTATGAAGCTGACCTCTGGCCACTCCCCGTGAGGCATAACCTCTGTGTTAGGAACAGGAACTGAATAGGATGCCTCCTGGGTGGTCTGGTCTGTATGTTCATCATGGCTCCTGGGTGGTCTGGTCTGCATGTTCATCATGGCTAGGCAGCATCTCGCAGAAGGAAATTGTTTTACTCTGCTGAAATATTTTTAAACAAACTTTATTATTGTATTAGTCAGGGTTCTCTAGAATGGCATATATATGGAAATTATCAGAGTAGCTTGCAGTTGTGGTCTGGCTAATCCAACAAAGGTTATCTACTGATGGAAAGGCCAAGAATCCAGTGATTGCTCAGTTTGGGAGCCTGGATGTCTTAGATGGTCACCCATCTACATGGAAATCTCATATTCAAATAAAGTCTTTAAAGAAAACTATCAATTGAACCCAAAAATAAACGACTACTTGCCTCCAACACACTTCTCCTGTTCTCTATCTCTAAGGTGTATCAGAGCTACACACAAGGAAAAGAAATTTTGCAAGGTATGTTCTATGTAATTACCGCACAAAAGTCACTATCATGACCTCTGCTTGCTGAAAAAAGTAAATATGTCCCAGAAGAGAAGCCAAATCAAGCAATCCAGGCATTGAAATCCAGCATCATGATGTTGCAGGGAGAGATCCTCTGTGATGGAGACAGACCCCAAGGCCACTTAGAGAGACTGGATGCTTAAGATTCAAAAATGCTCACAACAGAGATTCCCAAAGGAGACATCAAAGCAGATGTGCAGGGAGAGGCTAGATTGAAGGATTAGCAGCTCTGGAGTCTATACTTTTCAAGTCAATCTCATCTACTCTTAAGAGAACAAATACGCAGCAGCTGCACAATACCCTAATATTAACAAGATAAAAAGCACCAGGTGCACCATCGAACCCCTGTTTGTACAACATGAAACTCGTGTGAGCAGAGGCTTAGCTCAAAGCCTGGCTCTAGCCTAAGTCTTAGACACAGGTGGAAAAATAAACATCAGTGCCATCCATTGTCCTGTAAGACATCAAATAAAATATTTGCTGAGGCATCTGACTGACTTCAATTTAATTAGCTTTTCCCAACAAATGCAGCTTGAGTTTGCTAGGCAATAGAAAAGGCACATTAATCACAGGCATCTGCTTATTAGCATATTCTTCTCATAATTACCTTGGTGATGCCATCCACAGCTGTGCCTGTGCTACAGGTGCAGAACCAAGGGTTCAGGAAGGCTGAGCCTCAGAGAAAACACAGCAGGAACAAAATGGCCCATTTTCTCTCAGTCTGGGGTCAATGGCAATGTACATGTACACAAATATATGTGTCTACCTAACAACAGTCCTCTGAGAGGAAGCTACCAGGTGTCAAATTGAAGGAAAGTATGAGAGATGATCTCCATCTCTTCCAATATTTTCAATACCCACAAAGACAACATGTTCTTGTTCTCCAGAATGCCAAAGAAAGGCAATCTTGTTATTCATCTCTGTCCCTCAGTTCATCTTTTGCTCAGAAACAGATTGGCTCATGGGTCTTGAGGTCTCTTTTTCACACACGCACACACACACACAAACACACACATACTAAACAAACAACAACAGCAAAAATACCTTGGACCTTTGCTCAATATCCTGGAGCCAATTTGTTCACACAAGCAAATCTAATTCTATCTGTCCAACAATGTCAATTCAAAGGAGCCCTCCGTGAACATGTCCTTCAGTTTGCATACTGGAAGTACTGTGCCACTCTCATAAGCTCTGCCTACACTTCTTTCTTCTCTGCAAACTTTCCAGTTGTCTACAATGCAGTTTCTGAATATTTCCACTACAGTAGCACCAAACCCACCCTCGAAGTTCTTGTAATGCAAACTTGACTTTATCTAAACAAAAGATTGTTTACCCAGTTATCTTATAAAGCTGATCTGGCTTTGTGATTGCTTTGGCCAAATAAGGTCTTGAATTTCTATGTCCCGAGATTATAAAGGAATTAGTTGCTCTTTGTATTCTGAAGAACACCAGTTACTGTGTAAGAACGCTAAGTCAGCTGAGACGCCTGAGATGGCCACACTACAAGGAAGTCCAAGCAGGTCACACAGGAAGGAGAAAGATACCCACTCAGGCTCTCGGATTCAGGTACTCAATGAAGACACAGACTACATAGTGCAAACAAGTTCATCTTCCAGACAAACAGAAATCCAATGAAGCAAATGTGTGCCATCTTCACCAAGCCCTAACCAAATTTCAGCATCATAAGCACATAAGTGATTTTTATTGATTCAAATGATCAAGTTTTCTGGAGGCTTGTGATGCAATTATGGAGTGCCAAAGAATTCCCTTTCCTTATGAAAGAGCATGGGTAAGCAGACATATCAGAGGGTCACTGGGCAACACTGCCTTTTAGTAAATGACTGGACTAGTATTTATCTCCTCTGACTTGGGATAATGAGAGAGAAGAAAAGACAGTGTATGTAATTATTTTTAGAGCAGCACTCACCCACAGTCAAATCTCCGTGTTGGTGATAACTTAGCTCATACCTGACTAAGTTTGTAGAATTCATCAATGGCCCATGAAAAGTGTCCGGCATAGAGAAGGAGTGTAAAAGGCTCTAAAACCTACTGGTTGGATAAGGAACATGCATGCCACTCCTGTGTTTATCTGTTGCACAGGACTTGAGGAACTAAGAAAGGGTACTTGGAAGATTCCAGCATTTCTCTCTAAATACACATTTGCCACCAAGAGCCTAAACCTTTTCAACTCTTCTACCTCTAAAAGACAATCGAACTATTTTGCCATGGTTTAGGGCAAGAAAATTGCTGTTATAAATATGTTTGAACAACAGAGATTGTCCTTTTCAAAAGGTAAGTATGTTTTATTTAGCTTCTTAATATACTACTTGGGGAATGGTTAAACAAACTTTGAAACATACATAGTGAAATATTTATAAGAATTGTTGGGCTCTTCCAGGGGACCTGAGTTCAATTCCCAGCAACCACATGGTGATTCACAACCATCCGTAATGAGGTCTTATGCCCTTTTCTGGCCCACAGATATACAGACAGAACACTGTATATGTAATAAATAAATTACAAAAAAGAAAGAAAAAAATCTTTTAAAAAAGAAACTAAAAAAAAAGAATTGTTGGGAAACAAAAGGGAAATATATACACAAAGGTAAAGGTGGGCTTTGATACCACACATAGTCCTGGCTGCAAGGGAGACTGCACTGTGAGGATAGCTGGGCAAGGACACTGGCTCAAAATTGTGACGATAGGTAGATAGATAGATAGATAGATAGATAGATAGATAGATAGATAGACAGA
>LOEQ01007426.1:64475-82026 GCA_001685075.1 Bramus lutescens | reverse complement strand
GAGGGAAATGGGAGGAGGTGGAAATTTTTAATAAAAAAAATCTCAAAAAAAAGAATAGAGTATACATTGATCTCTGTTTAGTTTATAGCAGATAGTATGGGCCATTATACATGTAATTTTTACTTTTGTAGTTTTCATCATTCAAATAAGAGTTACAGAAATCATAGTCATGCAAATAAGAAGAGTCTTGGTTGTCAAAGTTCAATCCAGTCAAGGGTCAGAGTTATAGGGGTTTTTGGGTACAGTCATTCAAGGCTAGCAGTTTGGAGTACCTGAACCCTGCTTGCTAAAATACCTCAATGAGGACTGGCTCCATTGCCTGATCTGCTATTAATAGCCCCTTTTCTACAGTACTATCAGTGGGGACGTCATCAGAGAATGTTATACCATCTTGGTTACATGGCAAAAGACAATTCTGGTTGAGGTTTGAGAGTAGCTTGGAGTGTGTGGGCGCAGTAGGTCCAGATGTGCCTTAAATGCACATACCCCATAGAGGACAAGTGAAGTCTTATTTAGGGATAGTATGGCGAGGAGGCAAGGTTATAACTCGCTTCTGGACTCTATCTTTCTCATTTGCTAAGTCTTCATATTCCTAGACCTGAGATCCCCATGTTTCTACTATTAATTCCTCCTCTTGTGACACACTTCTTCATAGCTGATATCGCAAGAGGTAGCATATTAAGCTACTTGCATTAAAATATAATTAGTTTTCCAATAAGTACTGATTTTAGTTGATATAATTCCCAACAAAAGCAATTAAAGTCTGAGGAAATATATGATTCCCGTTAGGTTTTTTAAAATATTGAGAAGAGTTTATGGACTGGCTTTGCACCTTTTAGGTTCTTCTTGCCAGGGAGTGAGAACAGAGTTTGGGAGTTCTTGCTAGATGTATTCAGCTACTAGGTAGACCTCTGCAGCGTAATAGGTTAGAGGAAAATTTTTCTTCTCTGGGCTCCATGTAAATTATGAATCACTTTCCTAGTATGAGGATTAGCACTAATTAAGATTATGTAGATTTCTTTGTAATATTTGATGCTAGACATGTGATATAGTGAGGTGAGAGATGATATCATTTAACTTGTGAAAAACTGGAAGGTTCAGAGAGTTAGAATTTGTAGGAAAGCACCAACCATTCCCCAGAACTGCTTCCTCTCTTGTAGCCTTCTTGGAAACCTGTGGGGAATTCTCTTAATTATATTAGCTGATGTGGGAAGGCCTGTACACTCTGGGTAGCTTCATTCTTCAGGCAAAGGAAACTGTTCTAAATAAAGTGGGAAATTTGAGCTGTGTACTGGCATGCATGCATCATGCAAGCATTCATTGCCTTCTTTTGCTGACCGTAGCCGTACTCTCACCAGCTGCTTGGAGATCTTAAGGCCTTGATTTCCTTGCCATGATGCATTGTGACCAGCTACTGTGAACCAAAATAAGCCAATTCTCCCTTGTGTTACTCTTGTTAGGGTATTTTGTCACAGTGGATAAATTAAGAAAAGGCATGCTCCAGAAATAGAAACACTGCTCCTGAGGTACATTCTCAGACCTTGGAGTTTTGAGAAAGAGCCTTGCTATGAAGCCCAGGATGGTCTTGAACTTACAGTCTTTCTGTGTCTGTTCTCCTCAGTTATGTGATTAGAAGTGTGAGTTACTATGATCTTCTGGGTATCTGTTCATTTAAAAGACTGGTTGAAGTAATTATTTTTCCACATTCTAACATTCTTAGTTAGAAGAAGGTTATTTGTTCTTTGGTCCAAAGGAGCAAGGAATCAAGAGGTTGTGCCCATGAAGATTTGGGGCCACTACAGAAGGTTAATAAGGAGATTTTTACCCTATTTCAGAATGTAGGAGATGATTTAAAACTGATCATAGAAGTGCGTAGACAGGGGAGGAATAGGGAATAAACTGTAGAGAACATTTATGAATTGTAAAGATAAAGGTATTCTCTCAATTCATCTCCTGGTAGAAGTGGTGGGGGTAAGATGGAATTATAAAGCTGAAAAGTTGTTTGGGTTGAATCTTCTACAGCAGTGGCTCTCAACTGGGGGTCACTAACCCTTTGGGAGTTGAGTGACCCTTTCAAAGGGGTCAAATATCAGATATCCTACATATCAGATATTTACAGCATGACTCGCAATGAACTAGAAACAAAAATAATTTCATATTTGGCAGTTACCATGAGAAACTGTATTAGAGGGTTGCTGCATTCTGAAGATTGAGAACTACTGTTCTACAATATTCTAAAGTGATTTTGGAAAAAAATTCTGAACTAAATGCCAAGGTAAACTATTATATGGAAATAGTGGATGTAGGTTAACAGATTTTACCTGGTCCAATTTGTATATGAAAAAGCACCAATCCTGACAAGATAACAAATAGGTCTGAAAATGTAAAACACAGATGAGTATTCTTCAGTCACAGTGTGCTGCATAGTTTGTTCTGGGAACTGTACTAATTACTGGGGATTTAGCCAAGATCAAAGCATACAGCTCACCCATGATTTCCTGTGAAAGGACGAGACACCATAGATAGAATAGAATCCTCTGTATGTTAGAGTTGTGGGTGCGCCTGTATATGTGTTTGTGCATGCATATGTACGTACCTCTGAGTGTGTGTGTGTGTGTGTGTGTGTGTGTGTGTGTGTGTAAACTAGAAGGGTAATAGCAAGAAAAGTGAGAACAATCTTGAAATTTTGTTTTTACTTTTCAGTGCTGGAGAATGAACCAAGGGCTTCTACCCTGAGCTACATCTCTATTCTACTGTTGTCACTGAATGCAATAGACAAAAATGCCTTGGATTTAGATCTGTGGGGGAAGTGGGAAGGACCCAGGAGGAGTTGAGGGAGGGAAAACTGTAATTAGAATATATTGCATGAATAAAAATTATTCTCAATAAAAAATAAGAATAGCCTTGTGTAGAGGAGGCATCTGAGGAAATATAGCCAGTGGCAGGAGGAGCACTCTATTTTCTATTTCACTGAGTCTGTGCAACAGTCTTTGCTAAGTCCTTGAGTAGACATTGTCTTCATTTATGTACAGGACAACTGATGCTCAGAGAGGGAGAAGTTGTCTAGCTGGTCAGCGGCAGAATTAGGCTTAGCTGAGTCCTCTTACTAATGTGCTCCTGGCTCTCTTATAGGAGTTTAGGCAGGTTTTGGTGATTGTAATCCCACTTAGAGCTACATATCTGTTGTAATAAACCTTCTAACACTAATCGCTTTGTGGTGTTAGTAGGTGACAGACACCACACTTGTCCCTTCCCTCACTTTCTCCATTCTCTATTTATCCCTTTCTAACCTTCAGCTTTCTAAGCCCAAGTAGAATGCAGAAGTGGATGCAAAATATAGCAGCTCACCTCAAACCTTCAGGCAGGCTGCTCTTTGTCAAAGTGGAGCTCATTTAGAGTTTCATCAACACAGTCACACTTGGGAGATAGCAGCATGGTGCCATGGTGAATGCATAGAACCAAGACAAACAAACTCATCAACAAAGAAGATGGGTATCCTTCTATCTGCATCAGCAGGGTGCAGTCTCTTAGAGCATCCCTCTCCAGTTTTATCTGCCCTTACTCATCAATTTATGGTGAGGAACAAAAGAGAAGCAAAATGAATTATTAGCATCCTTAGATAACAGCATATATTACATCCATTAGAGTTTTAAACTGAGGAAGGAGGTCTCAATGACAAGATCAAAGCACTCAGACTGCTTTGAAACCATTTCATTTTACAAAACAAAACCCAATAGTGCAAGGTAAGACTAAACTATTCCTAGAGTATGCAGTAAAATTCAGTACAAAAGGTTACAGAGACATTGGTTGCTTCATGACCTCTACACTAACCTCATATTGGGAAATATTATCTTCATGATTGTTTCTAGCTCAAATCTTGCCGCAGCAAGGCAACAGGCAGAATGCTCATCTAGACACCAATCCTCTGCTGAGAATCCTCCTATGGTTGCTCATTGCCCTCAAAATAATTTTTGCTTCTGATGATCTTCTGATAATCCACCAACGTCTTCTGGCTCATCTCTTCTCATTTCTCATGTTATCCCCAAAATAACAGTAAACTCTTGTCAGTCTGAGGCACTTCCCATTTCCTCAGACTCTCGATACCCACTCTTGCTCTCATATTCTGTAGTTCCTCATATGTCATCCTTTGTGCCTCCAGCCTACCCAGCCCCACATATCCTGCTGTTGCCAATCCTCCGAGATGCTATACAACTGTAATTTATCCAGCCGAGTGTGTCATTCTCTATCATCAATTGCAGTCACTCTCACCCAACAGATCCTGAGCTCTGGGAGCTGGGTTCATGCTATTTCCTTGACTTTTGCTACTTCCAACTGACCATGGTTTATACCACAGAGAAGGTACAGGTATTGTTTATGATTTCTTGTATGACAGCTATCATTTGCCATTTAATTGTCCTTAAATAATAATGATGATTTCTTGTGAAGAAATCTTCAGTAAGGACACCGAATCTTTATTAACCTAATTTTTCTGGAAGGCAGCACATTCCAGAGAAAGAAGACATTTTAGTCCAGGTATGTGAGTGTGTGTGCTTGCTCAGTTAATATCTATCACATGAATTGGAGTATTTAACAAGATATTTTGTTTGCCATAGCTAATATGTGGTGTATCCCTCCAATTGACTGTCAAATGCTGACTTCAGTAATTTTCAAAAGTTAATAATAATAATTGTTGCAAGGTAAAGGGCTGCTTGTTCGACCTGGCCACCCAGCTTGCTTAGCCCCAAAATAACCACACAGAAACTGTGTTCATTAAATCACTGCTTGGCCTATTACCTCTAACATCTTATTAGCTAAATCTTACACCTTGATTTACCCAATTCCTATTAATCTATGTATCACCACATGGCAGTGGCTTACCAGGAAAGATTTGGCGTGTCTGATTCTGGCGGCTCCATGGTGTCTCTCCTTGACTCTGCCTTCTTCTTCCCAGCATTCCATTTAATTTTCTCCACCTACCTAAGTGCTGCCCTATCAAGGGCCCAAAGCAGTTTCTTTATTAGCCAATGAAAGCAACAGAAAGACAAAAGGACCTCCTACACCAAATAAGTAACTAAATCTGTGGTTTAGAACCAGATAATCAAAATCATTTGTGTACAACAACAAAAATTGCTTTAACTTACTCATGAAAGCAAAAATTGCTAAGCTCCTTATTTCTGTTTTCTTCTGTTTTATGAGAGAATAAGAGTTTGAATTTCTGTCAAGTTCCAGGTAATTCTGTAAAGGAAACACACACACATGATCTCTCTCTCTCTCTCTCTCTCTCTCTCAGAGAGGAGAAAGAAAACCATTTAATATCGCCTAGAAGAAATGAGACTTAATTTGCACACGTTTTACACTTTTTGCTCTCCTGATTGTAATTTTTCTAGTTATAAACTGGCCATTATAATGCATTATAGTGTGCTTCCTTTAATAGACATTGCTATGGATCAATAGCTCTCAAATTTTATTTCCTGCTAAAATTGTTCCAGGAAATTGAAATATGTAATATCTGGGAGAAACAAGCAAACTCCCTAAGTTTCTGTGTGCAGATGACATTACTAACTTAAAGGCACTGAGAAGGTCTGCATAAAATATTTGCATAATTGAAAATTCAATTTTATTGAATCTTTTAAAGCATTTTTCCCTAGAGCACTCTCATTATAATTTCATGGGAATAGATCTCCCTGGAACTCAATTTGGGAAATGATTACAGAGATGAAAGGGCTTTGGAAATGTAAATATCTGTTTAGACCACAAAACCTACTAACATTTGAATGATAGTTCTGTAATTTGTAATGTGCTTTAAAATGCACATTATACTTTGATTATCTCACAAATGCAGGAACTTGACCAAGAAGTCAATAATAACTGTGAAATCAAGGCTCAGAGAAGTTGTCTAGTATCATCTAGAGATTTCAAGGGTGGGTTTCATTGTCAGATGCATAAAAATGCAAGAAGTTGGAAGTCTTGAGATAAAACTGCAGCACAAAGAAAATGCGTGTATAATGTAGGATAAAAGATCAGGAGAAATCAGATCCCAATCATGCCACCCTGATGCTAAGAGAAGTTCCAAGACACTCATTTAATATTAACTAGGTCATGCGAAGATTTAAAGGATAACCAAACCATCAGGGTCCTGTGAGGGCCAGCAGCAGGTTCTGACGGGATGATATCTGAATGGTGTTTTATAATTTGTTGGCAAATAGACACTGATATTTCCCTTAGTTGCCTGGAGCATAGCCCCAGCATTGTGCTTCCATATGCATGAGCCAGATGTAGAGTCCCAGACCTGATCTCAACTTTGGGCCTTTTGTTGTCATGCTTATCATTTTTGATCGTCAAATGTGGATATCTGATTGCACCCTTTTGGACCTGATTTGCCACAGAAACCACATGAAGTCATGCTGTGATTGCTTCTGGTGTTCTGTCATTTGACACTATGACACTGGCCTCCCTTGGCCCTGTATTTCTTAAGGAAGGAAAATATGGAGCAGCAGGGAAAGAGAAAAAGAGAATATTACAAAATATGAAGGTCCTTACATGAGGAGTTCTATTGTTCCAGCTACCAAGTATTATTCTGCCTGTCTTGCATTTGATAATGGAAACTGAGGCACAAATGGGGAAATACCTGGATAGAGTATCACAGAGAGCCAGAGACAGATGCTGGCTTTTCAGAGTGTTCTTTTGATGCTCCAAATATTTATGGCCAATTTTTTTTTGGGGGGGGTGGTTAGAAGTTTTTCAGGATTTCTTTCAACATTTCATTTTTTTAGTTAAAAATTGAAAATATAGTTGTCTACAATGCATTGTGATGACATTTTCTCCCTACTCTCTGTATCACTGCAGTGTTGAACTCACTTCTTCCTATTTCTTGTTTACCCTTCCCTTCCCCCCTTTCTCCCTCCCTCATTCCCTTCTTCCCTCATTCCTGCCCTCCCTCCTTCATTCATTCACTACATCCCTCATTCTCTCCCTCTTTCCTTTCCCTTCACTTGCATTCCTTCCTTTCTTGCATGTTTTGTGTAGCTAATATTTTCCTTTTAAAAATTGTATTCTATTTTTATTCATGTGTATATCTTTGTATGTTCAGTTACCCATAAAGGCATGAAGATGGAGTGTCAGACTTCCAAGCTGAAGTCACAGCTGAATGTGAGTTGGTTGTGTGTAGGAACCACACGTGAGTCCTCTGCAAGACCAGCAAGTATTCTTCACCACTGAGCCCCCTCTTCAACATTCATTAAACAGAATATACTTATTTACTCTGTGTGTATTGTGTGTGTGTGTGTGTGTGTGTGTGCGTGTCGTGCGCTCACATAGATTTGGAGGTCAAAAGACAACTTTCTGGAATCCATTCTGTTTTTCCATAATATGAGTTCTAGAAATTATACATAGGTCATTGGATGGCACATACCTTTAGTTGGTAAGCCATCTTTGTATCTCCTTTTCTTTCTTCTTAATTGTATTTTTTCAGTTACTGAAGATTTAAATAAAAACCAAAAGTGGCATTGGGGTAGGAGAGGGAAAACAGAAAGTTGAGAAAGCATAAGAAGGGACAGAGTGGGTGGGATGGGATTCTCTGGATCTAATTTTATCTCCTGCACACACATGCTTCAACCAAAAATAGCCCTTACTTCATGTAGGGTGTTATATAGTACTTCAAGTTCCAAGGACTGAACCCAGGACTCTTCACATGCTAGGTAGCTGCACTCCCACCGAGCTGTTTCTCCAACTTGTGCAATGTGCTCTTTTTAAAATTTAATTTATTTTGAAAGTTTTGATATTATAACTTAACTACAAGATTTCTCTCTTCCATTTTCTCCCTCACAACCCTTCCATTTGCCTCTTCCTGCTCTCCTTCAAATTCATAGGTTCTTTTTTCATTCATTGCTATTGCAAGCATGCATATATATATTTAACATGTGTATATGTGTTATAATAATATAAATATATTTAATATGTGTATATATTGTTAAATATAACCTATCTAGTCCATATAATGCTGCCTGCATGATTATTTGGCAGTGGACAACAGATGGCTTTGCTTTGCCATGGGGAAGCCACCTCTCCAGTCCTAACTTTCCTCAGCTATCTGCAATTCTTTGTGTAGGGTTCAGGCCTCATGGGGTTTTCTCTCTCTAGTTTGGTGTGTTCATTGGTGCCATCATTGTTCAGATCAAATTTTGGTATTCTGGCTCTTATAATCTTTCCACCCCTGTTCTACAATGCTTCCTTGGCCTTAGGTGTGTGAGTGTTCTGCTCTGTCCTCTTGATAAGCTTCCATTTGGATAATGTTCTGCTCCTTAAAGAGAACAGGAAAACAGCTACTCAAGAGAAACTACAAAATAATTCTAGTATGGACCTGCTTTGGTTTTCTTGGATGAATGGTGTATACCTGTGTATTTAGTGTGAGCATAGATTGATGTTTGCTTGCTGTTTCAAGATAGTCACTGAGAATGTAGGCTATTTCCTTTATAGACCAAATAGAATTCAGATGAGGACTAGGAACTTACAGCATGGGCAAAGCAGACAGTTCTGCCAAGGATGCATACAATCTACAGGTATTAAGTTTTTTCCCATGGGAAAAAAATCATTTCCAAGCAAGAATGAGATCAGAGCACACAGGGGGCAGCTCCACTTCTTACCTATGGAGAACTTAACCAGAAACTGAGGCATAGGAAGAAAGCATATTATAAATATGTCCAAAAGGGAAGTCTATTGGGTCATGCAGCTGAAAAACAGAACCAAATTCTCTACTCTCAGCAGAGAAATCATGGAAGATAACTGGAAGCTAGGATAGTTTATGGCAATTATATTTATATTGACTTAATAATGTGATAATATTGTTGGTGATAATCTCAGTTAATAGTTTATATGAGCCAAAGAAAGATGGTGAAAATCTATTTATCATATGCTGGTCTGCCTGTCTATTATCCATACATCTATCCACCCATATATCCATCTGTCTGTCCATCTGTCTGAGGTAGGTAGGTAGGTAGGTAGGTAGGTAGGTAGGTAGGTACCATCCATCATCAGTTCTTAATGGATAAATCTAAATCTGGATTTTTACAGATCTCTGGTTAAATATCCATATGCACATCTATTATCCATTTATCTCGTCTGTCTATTATGTCTGTCTGTCTCTCTATATTTCCAGCCAACTAGCATCTATCATAGAGTTAATCAGGGTTCAGATCATGAACATGAAAGTAAAGAGCTTGGAGTGTATACCCCTGGGACTGGGAATGGTTTGAAATGAGGCTTTTCTGATTTTCTTTCTGTTGCAAACATGGCTTGTGAGGTTTTATCATTACAGTGAACATAATATTCCCTCCATACCTCCACACTGCCCTTTGTGCAAATCATACAATCTGACAGGGGTATGTCTCCCTCACAGCACCCAGCACCAGTTCTCTTGACTGATCATTACCTCCACCCACACACACAGGAAGCAAAAGATCACAGCTGAAGGTTTTGAGACTCAGTCTAAATAGAGCAACTCCCTCCTTTCACAGGTAAGAGCCCAGAAAAAGTAAGAAACCTAACTGGAAACACTGAGCAAAATAATGTCAAAGCTAGGGCAGAACCTGGGTGCTTCATACTAGACTTTTTATTCTAGTCCCTGAAGGTACTGACACTGTTTAGAGACATTCTCACTTGTCACAGCAGGAGAAGAGCTACCGACATATAACAGGCTGAAGTTGAAGATGCTGCGAAGATTCCTTCAAGGTACAGGACAAGTTCTGACAATGAAGGATTCCGCATCTGAAAGGCTTCTGGTGTTGAGAAACCTTGTCTCATGCCAGTGTGAAATCAGTCTCTTAGTGGATCTTGAAAATAATTTGGCATCCTTACACTAGTTAAATGAAGTCAGCTAATATGGGAATACTTTCCAAAGCCACACAGGAGAAGTAAAGCTTATGTCCTGAATCCACTGATATTCAGATGTGACTAGTAGGATTCTCTGCCCCAACCACTCCTTCTGGACCTGTTTTCCTCCACCCACCTGTTCCCAAAGCTGCTTATGAAATAACATCTCTGAGGCTTAATTTCACTTACAATTGCCTGGCCCATGGCTAGGCTGTGTCTGACTAGTTCTCTCTCTCTCTAACTAACCCACTCTATTAGTTTATATTTTACCATGAAGCTCATGGCTTGTTGTTATCTCACATCTTGCTTCTTGGTGATAACATGGTATCTCCTTCGACTGCCTACTCACTCTCTTTCTCTGTTCAGATTTTCTGCCTGGATTTACTCTGCTAAGCCATTCAACAAAACAGCTTTATTCATCAACCAATAAAGGCAACACATAAAAAAAGGACATCCCATGTCATTTCCCCTTATCTATCTAAATAAAAAGAAAGGTTTTAACTTTAATATAGTAAAATTACATATAACAAAACAGTTCTCAAGCAAGAATTGCAGCTATAATATTTAGTCTATTTTTATTAGACAAAAATTAAAGAAAATATTTTATCATCCATCTTATCTTTGTGAGTCTAAAGTTTTGTACCTAATAATTTATTTTTTGTTGAAAACTATAACTCTCTGTCTTCAGTTACATCAAAGACCCCTGTAAATAGGACGTACACTGTAAGCAACTTCCAAAATTCTAGAACTGACAGAGATATCTCATAGCCTGGACAGTCACCCAAAGTTCTTCTGTAATGTATCAGCCTACAGGCTTATAGTATCTGGCAGACTTTTCAATGAAGCAAGAAATTTGAAAGGCCTACCGTTGTTACCCTGCCTCTAGCTTCAGCATAAATCAGGTGGTTAGACAGCATCTGATGGTGTATAAAGAGATGATTTAGTGCTTGAGACTGCTCTGTGTTCAAGTGAACTTATTTCATTTAACTTTTTACCTCTTACCTTTTATTGGAATATAGGCAAATAACGTCTCTGTACATTTTATTTGTTTCATCTCCAAACTGGTCAAAATAACAATGCCTACCACATAGAATTGTATTGAGGATTGAAAGATAGAACTAATATAAAACTTTAAGTAGTGGGAATAGCAAGTAGAAGCAAGAACAGTACTGTCTTAAGTAGTTACAATGATCAGAGAGGAATCTTGGGTCTGTACCTTGCTTTACTTTACTAACAACCATGCCAGTTTTGACAAGTTACTATACTGCTCTGGGTATTGGCTGCATGATTATTATAGGCTATCTTCTAATGGGCTTTACCCCAAATCTGGTAACTTTTAAGAGACTCTGGGTGTATCACAATCCATTTCTTTTGGAGCTTGACTACTACAATGAGTGTGCTAATGTTACCCAGATCCTCACGCTCCTAGTGTTACCCTAAGTGAGCATGACTCTGTGTTTTAGCTGAGCAATGATAACAGCAATGCTACAATGAGCCAGGTTTATGGGCTGCCTACTGCCTGCCCCTGGCTGCTTAGGATGTGTATCAATGTCAGCCTGCACTGATCATGAACAAAGAGAGAAGATGGTAGTGGTTTTATTTTTAACGAAGTGACTCATCCTCCCTCTGGTTGTAAGCTGTGCAAAGCAGAGGAAGAGAGGAAGGATGTAATAAGTACGTTCAGAACACATTTAACCATTGGGCACCAATGGCAGGAGATGCCATAGAACTTTGTTTAGCTTGATCTGCCCTGGAAAAGATGTCTAACCCAAAGAGATTAGATTCAAAGGGAAGGAAGGTCATTGTAGCTAGTAAATGCCAATGATAATTAGAACCCCTGCAAGGGATAGGAGAAAGTATCAATCAATGTAATATGTAATTAAGGGCAGGAATGTCCTGAATCTTGGTTTCCAAACGTTGGCTTCTATCAGAAGCTTTTTCACTTAGGTTTAGCATAGTCATAAGGGACCATGTGTACTTGTAGCTTTCTTGCCTATTTACACAGGAGTGGTTCTGCTTGCATATACTTCACTGATTAAAACCTCAAGAGTTAGAGTAATTATTGGGTCCTGATAATGTGCCAGGAATTGCACTAAACACTTAATAATTGTGAAGTCATTGAGCTCTACAGCAACCTTATGAAATATTTATAGCGACTATTGCCATGTTACACTTTATGAAACAGAGGCTTAAAGCCAAGGTAAATCATTTGCCCCAAGTCAGAGGGCTAATAAGCAGTTTTGTCAGGGCTAGAAATCAGGCCTGTCTGTCTGCAGAGCCCATTTCCTTAACCACAATTCTCTGCAGCTCTTCATGCTGGGTTTCCATGTAAGCTTTCATTTTCCAAGAGTATGTCCTGGTTATTTTAAAAGAAATAAAATAAAAAGTTTGAAGGTGACAGATTAGATGTTCTGAGATCTCTCCTAACTCTAAATGTCCAGCTTTCTTACATTTTCAGAAGGAAAAATGTAGAGGCTATGTAACTGGGGTTTGTGATGAAGGGCAATGAGCAGGTTCTGGGATAATAATAGTAGCTAATATCTGAGACCTTAATAAGCCACACCATGCTCTAAATCCTTCACTCACACTAGCTTGTTTAATTCTAGCACCAACTTTCTTCAATGAGTGCTATTATAATTCCCATTTCTGTATAAGGAAACGGTACAATGAGATCATCACTCATTCAAGGTCATGCAAATACAAGGTAAAAGACCAGTGTGTATCTTTGTCTCTGTGCTATATTGAGATGCCTTAATCTGGGAGAAAATGACTTTCCTTACTATCAGCATTTATATTTCAACACCAGGCCAATGCAAATTTATGTAAATACACATGCATTTCAGCTGCTACCCTGGCATTGGTGCCAACTTCCCCTCAGGGATGTCAATGTAGCAAAATTTGGCCATTGTCACTGATTTGAACAACCAAAATAGTAGACATTTCTTTGACTCTCTATATTTCTCAGACTTGGAAGCAATAAATGTATTCAAATAATTTGTACCTATACATGTTTAATTTTCTATCTTCTTTCTCGGGTTTTCAAATGTGGGTACCTGATAACTCATTTAGAATGAGATCCTGATACCTTGCTTCTGTCTACTTTCGCCTTTTCATATGCTTTGCTTTTGGGTTTTGCTGCAGTCCTGCAGGAGGGCCAATCAAAGGATAGCATGCCCTCTACATTGAGAGAGTGACGAGGTTTGTTCAACCTCCCACTGAAGGTTTTTTTCAGATGCCTTCTACAGCCTTTTTACCATTGATTTTTGGTAATGGTGTTATGTGCTTTCTTCACTAGATGCAGGGAATCTAGCAACCAGTTTGACTCACAGAGAGAAAAGGAAATAAATTGGCATGTCTGTCTTTTTTAGTTTTCCTTTATTTTTTATTTTATGTGTATGGATCCTTTGCTAGCATGTGTGTCTGTGCGCTGTATCTCTGTCTGGTGCCTCTGGAGGTGAGAAGAGGACATCAGATATCTTGGGACAGAAGTGACATACACTTAGGAACCACTAGGTGGGTTTTGGGAATGGAACTTGTATCTTCTGGAAAGAGCCAGCGCTCTTAACCTCTGTACCATCTATTCATCCCCATGCCTGTCCTTTTGGAAAACAGACACTTGGATTGTAGTTGCAGCTTAAATGGTAGCCTGAGAATCTAGATGCATAGAGCCTGGCTTTATCTGCAGCACAGCACAAATCAGGTGTGCATTCCTGTCATCCCAGTACAGTGAAGGTAGAGATAGGAGGATCAGAGATTCCAAGGTTATCTTTGACTACAATGAGAATTCTAAGCTAGCCTGAGCTATTTGGAGAAAGCTGGTGGTAGGACAAACAGACATATACCTAATAAGACCAGTGCTCTAATATAAAAAGAGAAAAAGATGAGATCTACTGATTTAATGTTATTCAGGCAGGCGTGTCCTGTGCTTTGGACAGTCTTACTATATAATTTGTAACCTGTGTGGGGCCATTTGAGAACATAAACGGGTATTTTTAATATGACGTTAGGATAACCATTATACACTTAGAAAATCTTGAGGAAACCTTGGGGCATGATCACCTTGGCTAAAAAGTGAGCCTTCAATTTTTACGCACAATAGACATGTACTCTAGGTGGCTTTCTCTTTGATGTGATTCTTAGGAAGGTAAAGCATGCCCAGGGTCATATAACAGGTACACGGCAAATCTGTCTGTCTGATTCTAAAAGCTTGAATTGCAGTAGGTATCACAGGTGGGGCCTTGACATTCTAGCCACACAAGACCTTAAACGTTGTTTAGTTGTCAAGCCTTTCTGTTCCGTCTTGTGCTGCTAGGCATTGTCCTTGGTCATGGGAACTTCTGTGGCATGTGATGACTGTTCTGTCCCAGCAGAGGGCAGTGTTGCCATTTCGGCCCAAGGCAGAGGCTACAGGAAACAGGAAGAAGGCCTGGACTGAGCAGGCCTAGTGGCCTGGCTCAGCCTCCGAGGAAAAGCCAGCATCACAAGGCTGCCTCAAAACCAGCTGCTTTCTGGCTCCCATCCTCTGAATCCTCACCACGGATAAATCTGCTGTCCCCACCACCTGTCTACTGGTTCCCATGATACCACACCTGAACAAATTCGAGAAGTGTGTGCCACCTGGGGTACAAAGAGGCCCAGGGAGGGTTTCCAGATTGAAAATAGAACTGTTGCCATTTTCTTACTTGCTCAGAAGTATTCTGGAGCTGGGAGTGCTGTTGACATACTTGTTACCACTTAATCTTTAATAAGGAATCATTTTCATGGGGGAGCTGAGATCTGGATCCTTGCCAGTTTAGATAATTATATTCCATCAGAAGTCTAAAGCTGCTAAGGCAGAATTCATTTTTCCACTTAGAGTGAGAAGTCTTGAAGATGGAGGTTAGGTGTAAGAGAGAGAGCGAGTGTGTATGTGTGGGTATCAAAATGGTCTGTGGGAAAGAGAGACCATGGTTTCATGAGGTTAAACAAACCTCAAAGTGTCACCACATAGCAGATTTTTTTGATGTTGTTTCCTTTGGGCTTATGCATAGTGAGATTCATTTGTAGTTTTTGTCTGTAAGTAGGAATTCAATTTTTGCTCTTTTTTTTAAAAGGCACCTGATTTACAAGGGGTGTGAAACAAAGCAGAGAATGATAAGAGGAGGGGAAAATAACAATTCAGATGAAAAGAAAAATGCGTATAGAAAAAAATCCTTTTAACAGGTTCTCTCGTCTAAAGTGGTTAGGACAGCATTTTTATATTAAGTTCAGCATTTTGTCAGAAGGGGATGAAAATGGCCTGTGATCCTCAGCTAAGAATTGAGGGTGATTTTATATCCTCCTGCTGGCACAGATCGCAATCAACCAGAAAACTTCAAAATGACAAATAAACAAAAGACATCTTTATTCTCTAAGGCTCATTAGGTCAGGCCAAGACTGTGAAGCATTGGAAAATGAGGTGCTAGAAATAAGCAGGCTACAGAAGTTGTTTTGGAGTAATTCCTCTCTCCCTGCTGCCCCATCCTGCCCTGTTCTCTCTCAGGTAGCCAGGGGCCTGATTCCTACAAGGAAGTGGGAGAAATTGAAGGTGAGGGTGCAGCTCAAGGGTCCATAGGAGAAGATGCTCATGTACTGGCTCATGTCACTCATTCACCCCAATTTTCAGGGACACCATGGAATAGCAAGCTGAGCTTCATCTCTTCTTCCCAGCTCAGTACTTCTGCTCCTCAGCCTCATAATGGCCAAATGGCATCCAATTCACAGATGTGTAAGACTAGAGACCTCAGAGAAGAAGGTTCATTCTCTCTCTTTCTGGCTGTCTTTCTGTTCTACCCTCACTTCCAGTCCTTCTTCTTACCCTCTACTTCTTTCTCTGCCTCCTCTCTCTTCACAATAATTCCTCCCAATTCTCATATCTATGGCCCCCTAAATAAAATCTCTTCAACTCATCATTCTTATTTATTTTGTTTTATGTGTGTGAGTGATTTATCTGCATGTATAAGTATATATCACATGGAGGCCTGGCACTTATGGTGATCAGAAGATGGCATTGAATCCCCTGGGAATAAAGGGTAAGTGGTTGTGAACTACCATGTAGGTGCTGGAAGCTGAATCTAGGTCTTTTTCAAGAGCAGGAACTCTTCTTAACCACTGAGCCATCTCTTCAAGGCCCCCTGTCAACTCATTCTTAACAGCATAAATTCTCTTCTAAGTTTTTCAGAGGCTTGTTTGTACCCACAAGACTAGCTTTCCATCTTAAGGTAGTGTCCAATATTCTTCATGGAAGGGCTTCTGTCTGCCTTCCAAACTTCTGTTAGCCTCAGTGACATGCTAATCCCTGTTTTCCAATCACACAATAACTCTATGTCTATATTATCTTACTTAGGGTTCCTACTGGTGTGGTAAAATGCCATGACAAAAGTAACCTGGGGAAAAACAAGCTTATTTCATCTTTTATCTCCACGTAACAGTCCCCCAATAAGGAAAGTCAGGACAGGAACTCAAGCCGGGCAGAAACTTGGAAGCAAGAGCTGTTGCATAGACCACGGGGAGAGATGCTTGCTGGCTTGCTCCCATGGCTTCCTCAATTTGCTTTCTTATACTACTCAGTATCACCAGTCCTCCTACACTGAGTTGGCCCCTCACACATCAATCATCAGTCAAGAAAAGGCAGCATAGGCTTGCCCACTGGCCAATCTGCTAGCAGCATTTTCTCAATTATGGTTTTCTCTTCCGAAATGACTCTAACTTCTGTCAAGTTGACAAAACTAGCCAGCACACTCCAGATTCTCAACTTCTATCTACTTACTATGTATCAGCTTGAGGACGATGTTCTCTTGAGGGATGTGCTTTACACTTCTGCTTAAAATGAACATGAACCTTGTTTGCTTTTGAACTTCTCCCAAACTACAAGCAACACATGTTTTGTATTGGCATAATACTTAGCATTTTGAAAGGCACATTTTATCTTTTCTTCCTATGTGTGCAGTCTGCTAGTTCATGGAATAATCTTCATTCTACACACAAATTAATCCAATGCTTTTTGTATGGCAAGTTTTAAAAGGCAATTTTCTGCAAAGATTAATGAGTACTTTTAGGACTCTATGATTGAAGGAGTGAATCCTTTAAAGTTTCATGGATGCATGAATAAATAACTTTGTGCATGGATGAATAAATGAATTCCTATACTTATGCATTCAAATAGAACTTGGGAGGCCACTGTGCAAATTAACCCAGGAATAGATGAATGCTTGGATGCATAAATGAATAAAAACATACATATATGAATCTGTGAATGAATGACCAAATACTTGGATTTCCTATTCTTGAAAATGTTTCTCAGTGAGAAGCTGACTAAGGTATTACTGTATATACCTTAGAAAATCTGTGAATTTTCCCTAGAACCTTAAATATAGAGCTAGAGAGATGGCTCAGTGGTTAAGAACATTGGTTGCTCTTCCAAAGGTCCTAGCTTTAATTCCTGGAACGTTCATAACAACTCACAACTATTTGTAATTCCAGTTCCAAGGAACTCTATGAGATTTTATAGCCTCTGTGAGCACTGTGTGTCTGTGTGGTAAAGACATACACACAGGTAAAATACTTTCAAACATAAAATAAAAATGATAAAAAATTAACACTAAATATTAATTGATGTAGGTGGGTCATCTGTCTATGTATTACTTTCATTGGTTAATAAAGAAAC
>LOEQ01007426.1:39402-54655 GCA_001685075.1 Bramus lutescens | reverse complement strand
AGCTTTATAACTTATAGAGATCTCTGTGTGATTTTCTTTGGGACATGCCAGCTGCGGGATGCTGGGCAGGACAGAAACCCCAACAA
Source organism: Bramus lutescens (assembly GCA_001685075.1). Classification (NCBI taxonomy): domain Eukaryota; kingdom Metazoa; phylum Chordata; class Mammalia; order Rodentia; family Cricetidae; genus Bramus; species Bramus lutescens. Next base: position 54,569 of record LOEQ01007426.1, on the reverse strand, counting down.
GCAGGCTGCCTCATGTTACAGAATGGCTTCACTACAATAGGGTAGTAGACACTAGCTTATTTAAAATGTATTATTTTAAGACAGCATTCCTGAAAAAAAAATCCACTCTTATAAAGCATGTTTAATTCCAGTAGAGACTGTGATGACAGCATAATGTCATGGTAAAAGAAGACCTGTGGTTGATATATATGTGATCCGGACACCATTTTTTCATGCACAGCACCATATGGAATTGAACAGACAATGACTATGACATTACAGAAGTCTAATTGGCAAGGTGCAGATTCTCTCCATGCTTCAGATATATTCTGGCTGATAGGAGTGCTTAAACATTAATTTACAATTATGCAAATATATGCATATAATATGCTAATTTAAAGGGATTTTTAAGAGAACAGAATTCCAAAAATACATTTGTTCTAAACAGAGTATGTTTTAGACACTCTGTAAACTGTATCCTGGCATTTTCTTGTCTGTCTTTCTCTTTTTCTGTGTCTACTCACTGCTTTGTTTTTAATCTTTGTCAAAATGTTTTCTAGTGTGGACTTTCATTAAATTTAGAGGTCAGGAAACTATGAAATTTTATAAATCGTGTACATGGAGAGAAATGAATAATTTTAGGGGGAGAAATTATCTCATACACACAGGGATATGGGAGATTATCTTCTTCCCCTCTTCCCCAGTGCTCAAAAACATTAGTGCTAATTGAATGGAATAGTGTACAATGAGAGAAACCCTGTGTTTTAAAAGTAGTATAAACATCCATTTAATCCTATCTCCATAAATCTATTAAACTAATTCTGAAATTTTTATGCCTTAAACTATTTTTTTAAAATGATACCTACCCTGCAGAGTTGTTTAGTGTCTAGCAGAGAAAATTTGTTCAGAAAGTGACAGAGTTATTGTTATGATTGATCTTGGATGCATATTTCTAGCCCAAAGAGGTCCTGTTATATCCTTTGAAGGTACTTGAAAGATTCTGTCATCATATAATCTGCAACTTGTAACCATATACCTTGTCACCAATCTATACAGGCTTTTGTCCATCCCTGAATTTTTTTTCCACTTGACTAATCTATGGGAAAGTTTTCAGCATTCCTTCATCATTCAGAAAGAGAGTTAAACCCAAATAATTTTAGAAAAACTAACACAAACCTCGGGTTGTTAAAAACTCTTCCTGAGGCTTAATTACAGTTGGAGATGATTAAGTTTGCTCTTTGTTACTACAGTGGTTCAGAACCATCACTTGTAGTGCCTGACTTGGATGAAGCCTTGTTCTTTATTATTGCAGTAAAACCAACTTTCGTTGAATTTTCCCTCAAATGAATTTCCAATCAAAATTTTCAATGACTTTTCATAACATCACAGAATTAATGTTCTTTTTCAAATTGGCAATTCATTGTATGAAATATGGTTTAACTCAGACCTCTGTTCAAATAGTTTCATCTAAAATATTTTAAATGAAGGAAAATTCAATGAACTACTGTACTCAGGAGTTATTGTGCTCATGGTTTCACAGATTTCAGTCTCTGATTAAATGGTTCCACTGCTTTTAGGACCAACACAAGGAAGAAATATCATCGTGGAAGAACATGGTGGAGGAAAGCTGCTTATCTTGTGGCTAACATGAAGAAGATCAGGAGGGCAGAAAGAGAGAGAGTGGGGGGAGAGGGAGAGAGACAGAGAGAAAGAGAGAGAGAGACAGAGAGAGAGAGAGAGAGAGAGANNAGAGAGAGAGAGACAGAGAGAGAGAGAGAGAGAGAGAGAGAGAGAGAGAATGGGAACATGCACTTGAATATCAGGAATAAGATATACCCTTCCATGGCATGACTCTGATGATCTTCCAACCAGAATACTGTCTGGATTCCATCAACTCCAATACATCAAGTTATGAATACATACACTGATAAGTCCAAGTTCTTATAATCTGACCACTTTCCAAATTTCACTTCTGAAAGTCTTGGGATCTGAGTCTTTGACACATGGGTTTGTAAATGATACTTCATATTCAAAACACAAGTGTTCATATTTCACATTAGTAATGGTTGGCTATTACACTAGTATTAATATGTTCTAGGATGAACATAGAAATTCTTTAAATCTTGTCTGGCATCACCTATTTTCCCTGACTTCAAGAATACTCCTCAGTATTCAGATAAAACCACAAATCATGACGGCAAATATGAAATCCAAAGTTGCACATTATGTTCTGCAGGACCAATTTCAAAAACCAAATGTGATACATCTGTTAAATCATACTAAAGCTCGTAGCTTGGGATGAAATCTAGGTGGAGGGAGGAGTAAAGGAGGCAGATTCTCTTATGTTCGTAGTTAAATGTTAACCTTAGCTGGATAATGGAATCACCTGTCAATCATTAAAGATACACTTTCTGGGATTTGCCTCCAAAGATTTGGATTTAACCATTCTAGAGTAAAATCTTGCAAGCAGAAGGGAGACTATTTGGAAAAAGGCAGAGTCAGAGGAAGTGGTGGCAAACAAGGCTATAGGACATCAATATGATTAAAATATATTATATACCCATCTGCAATGCCAAAACAAACCCCTTGTTTTGTATAATTAATAAATACTAATAAAGTAATACAAAAGGTGCTTAAAATTTCTCCAAATTATTCTGGTGTGCACCCTTTGTTGGATCCACTCCTTCCAACTACTTTTATGATATCAAAATGATAAATTTCTGAAGTACTTATTGATTCATAATATTCCTAAGAGCTGCTTCAGATCTTGTTAAAATGGTGACTCTAACTTATTGGCTCTGAATTATGACCTAAAATTCTGATTTTTTTACAAACTCCTTAGTACTTCTGATATTGCCACCTTACACACTGTGCATTCAGGACCAGTGCCCTAGAGATGCTGATGGAGAGAGATAAGGAAACTAGCTTATAGACTGGACTAGAGTGAAAGGCAAGGATGTATAGGACCACTACATTTTCAGGAATAAATTGTTATTACTCAAGTGACCGTAATACAGGGATACATTACAAAAGCTTTGGATTACTAGTCTGCATTGATGCAATTAACAGCCCACTTTCTAATGTGCAGTAAAAGTGATAGTGGTTGAAGACAACCCTTCCCAATAATGTTTAAAGTGCAAAGAGGATTGTAAAAGAAGACCCATCTCTGCCTTTTGGACATTTCTTCAATCTTCAAATCAGTCCATCTTGTATGTTCTTTGTCCTAAAGTTTCTCCACTGTCATTTTCTCATCACAGTTATTAACTATCTCATTTTATCATCTCATCAACTGAACTGTTTATGCTGCTTCTAGTTTATTTGTTGACATGATGTTCTGCACAACACATATTTATTCTCATGTAGAGAAATTCTGAGTAACTTCAGCTAAGGTTCTTCTATTCTAAAAGATAAAGCAAAAAAATTGAGATTTTTAGGTAATAATCAGTCCCTGCTCATTGTATATGTGGTATCACAGTTCTCTTGAACTTGATATTATCTCAATATACTGCACATGATTTCACACTTCTGCCTATTTATTCGTTAATTTGTGTGTTCATGGAGTCAAGAAGCAAAGCATCTGACATAGATTTGCACTATAGTGAGCAGCTGCCAGGGAGTGTCAAGGAAGACTTCTTAGGGGACATGAAATGTGAACTGCATCTTCCAGGAGCATAGATTTTTCACTTGGACATATCAACTGTAGTTAAACTGACAGCAAGTATAAATTCACAGAAGCACAAAAAGTTTACATACTTTCTTTTTAACTGAAGATTCATTATGGAGTATAGTATGGGCTAGAAGAACAGTATGTGGACTGGAAGCTAAGAAGAAAGATTATAGAGTCCATGAGATAGAAGACTCTGGAGGATTTTAGGCTGATGGAACTGTATTAAGGCTTATCCTTGCCCACCTTTGGATATTCGCCTTTGTTGTTATCTTTCAACATAATATTTTCTTCCTTCACTTTTGCATAATGAAGTTCTACTCACTCTTTAATGCTTTACTTGAAATCACCTGTCCAAGCCAGAAAAAAGTCTTTCTTTCTGCACTTTGGACTCAAATTACTTTGATGATGCATTTCTTTGGCTCAAAGTTAAGATATTTGAACAGTAAATATTATGTATTATTTGTCATCCAGATTTTCTCCTCACACATATTAGATGCTCAATACATAGATGTTAAATTTGATTAGATAGGATTATTTTAAAAAGCCAAAACCATCAATCATGACTTACACATTTGCCTATTTCTACTCTCCACTTATTTGACTTGAGTTTACTGGCAAACTTACCTATTCATCCCAGTGTTCTCTGAAGAAATTTCACCCAGGAGCAAAGTTCTGGCAGTTTCGAGGCATCTTGCTTCAGAATCAAATGGATGGCATAACTTCCATGAAGGTTCAGGGCCTCATGCTCTGTACCACCAGGAAGCATGCTGGATCTTGAGATTGAAGTCTTTAGCTAGAAATGTAGAAAGTGTCAAGTCTTCACCACTAGTGTCACAACATTCACCAGAACCCAAAATACATGGTACTTATCATTTGTAGTATACTTACTACATTTTATGTACAGAGATAAAGATATGCAACAAAGCTTTATAAGCAACATATACAACAATTCTGAAAAAATAGACATCACGTCTCTATAGAAATATACCATGAGGCAGTAAATGAAATGGCTAAATAACAGCCATTCTTCACTAGCTACCTAACAAAAGCAACTTGAAGAAGTAAAAGTTTATTTTGGCTCACAGTTTAAGGGTTCAACCATCATGGCAGTGAAGACAGGACAGCAGGGGTGAGGGGCAGCTGGTCACACAGCATTGACAATCATGAGGCAGACAGAGATGAATGTTGCTGCTCTGCTTGCTTTATTCAGTCTGGGACCCATAGGGTGATATTTTCACATCAATCAATCTAATCTAAAAACTCCCTCATAAATATGCCTGGAGGTTTCTATCCATAGTGAGTCTAGATCCCATCAAGTTGACAATTGAGATCAATCACCATACATTCTGAGGGGTCTTTGAGATCATATGGTGACAAGTTGAAGTGGGGATTAAGACAAATAGTGACTCCAGAGCCCAAACATTTAGTTATGTAGTTGTATTGTCTTAAGGAATTTTAACATGATGTTTGGTGTGCCAGGAATTATGAAGACTAGTGCTTTGAGGGCATGAGCAGCTTCATGCCAACTAAGAGTTTTTAAATATGTTCCCACATTGTCATCAGCTCTCACTGGTACAATTACAGTGGGACACAGAAAAGTATATGAAAATGTTCCTACCGATTGATTGGAATTGAATAATTATTATCTTTTCTATATTATGTATTCACTATCAAAAGGCAATAGAAATGCTAAGCAAGATTAATAGCCCTGTTTCATTATTTTTATTGTAAACTATTGATTTTAAAATAGCACAAGGCATGACAGTTTGTTACAATAAAACAATAATGTAGAGTATATGAAGTAATTGAGAATAATCTTTTTGCCTTTTTACTGTGGCTGTGGGGCATAATGCTGTGTACATGTGGGGACATTTATGGCAAGCTCTTTCCAGAGATGGCAGCTTAAGCACTCTATAAAGAAGTACTTTGGAACCAGAGTATTATAAATAATCGGCAATAAAACTGGTAAATGGTCCTTTAATTTGATTCCATTATGTCACAGATCACAAAGACCAAGAGAGCTCAGCATTCAAAACACTAACTGCTGAGCCCAACACAAAGGTAAGTATAGGAGATGGTCTTGGAGTAGCTTTACTGCCATGGAAATTTTCAGGGAAGAGGTGAACCTTTGACATCTAGGTGTGAGGCAATATCTTGCTTAGGAGCCAGACATACTTGATAATACTTGTCTGATTCCATCACAAGTTTCCTCAGATACTCTTCCTTTCTAGGTATAGCATCTCTTCATATCTTCTAGACTTCCATATGTTTTGTTCAATTTCACAGCTAACAGTACTGATTAGTAGTGATTCAGTAGTAATTCAGTAGTGATTTTCTCTTGTTTTCATTTCTTATTATAGAGTCTTTAGTGGCTGCAAAAGTTATATACGGCCTTGTTGCTTAGACTAGATGATAAAGGATGTAAGAAAAAAAATTATAGCCAACTGTACATGCTCTGCTAAAATCAGAACACATATAGAGTAGTGAGAGAAGGTCTAGACAAAACTCTATAAACAGCCTAATGCAAAGAACACATAAAGAAGAGATGAAAGTGAAATCATGGGAATATAGGACTTGTAATTGATGAGTCCTGGGGGAGTTTCCTGGAAATGCAAGAATTATTGGCAAGTGTTGTTACCTGCCAATGAGGATTTAATCTTGTTCTATGAAACCCTAGCTGGGTAAATTTGGTCTTACATAGATAAAAGTGAGTTTGTGTCCTATCTAGCACAGAACACTGTGACCTTATATGAGTGAACCAAACCACACCTGACTCAATCATTTTTCTGTACACTTAGACAAATTCTGTCTGTAAGTTTCAAGTGTTGATGGATGAGCTTAGACAAAACAGATCCAGTATTTGTTACAAAGGATTTGCTGTGAAGATAAAGGGTAAGATGATGGGGAAACCTGTCAACCAATCACAGCTAATTGGGGCATGGCAATATGGACATCAAGAAGAAAAACTGGGAGATCCAGATGTGTACTCTCTCTGCGCAGTGCCTGCCGGACCAATTGAAAGTCTGACCTCCCACTCTTATCGTGTGAGTTTCCCCTCTTTAACCATTAAACTATAACTGTTATTCTTGAGCTAGCCTAGGTTATTTATTGTACCGACCTAATTCCCTACACTTCGCGCCGAATGTGGGGCTCGAACCCATGGCCCTGGGATTAAGAGTCTCATGCTCTACTGACTGAGTTTTACATTGGCTTCCTCCAGTGTTGTTTGGTAGTAACACATAGGTGAGTAACATGGGATATGAATGGCAATGGGCTTTGATAAGCTTCTTCATCCAATTTCTTGGCAGCAGGGCACATTCATTTTCCTGAAATGAGAAACTTTTATCTATTCTTCCATTCAAAGCAGAAAGGAAATTGATTAGACCAGTTTGCTTTCTTTTCTAAGCTTGAGAACATGTGGGAATGTTGTCCAAGCATGAATGTGTGGTCCAAAAAGAACCATTTGGAGAAAGGGGTTCCTTCCTGGGATTTCATGTATGATAATCACAAAGGAAGCTGGAACCATTAGTACTGCTTTACCCTCCAATACTAACATCATTGCAGCATATCCTTTTGTACATGAACTTCTTCCAAAATCTATAGATACATAAAACAGGAGTTCAATACAGGAGCATTATATAGCTCACATCCTCTGAGAGCAGTCACAAAGGAGCCCTCCAGAACATCACGACTGTTCTCTTGCTCTCTACAGCTCTCTAATGCATGGACCACCACATAGACAGCCAGATTGGTAGCATTTTTCATTTCACATAGAAGTCCCTCATCATGTCACTGAGCCGCCACCCCTGCTGTTATTCATCCTCAACTTTCTCTATTTTCAAACATCTCATAAGGACCTACAGGAAAGAGCTACTTTTATTTTACTTCATATTTTGTCACCTCCAGTGCTCCTTTCCCCTAGTGTTGCACACACTTTTTATTAATTGTAGTTAATGGGACTCCATTTTTCGGTTTAAGGCATCTAGTAGTTGCTACTTTATTAAGAATTTTTTATAATACAGTCTTTCTTCATTTTGCATAGCCTTCCCCAACTCAACTCCCTTCCCTCCTCCAGCTTCCTCCCCCTTCCCCGACCTCAGCTCTCCAGCTACACTTCAGAAAGTGTAGGGCTTCCCATGGAGTCAACAAAGACTGACACTTCACTTTGAGTCAGGACCAAGTCCCTCCCTCTTATATCTAGGCTGAACAACATGTCCCTCCAAAAACAATATGTTCTTAGATGCCAGTTCAAGCACTAGGAATAAATCTTGGTCACACTGCCAGTGGCCCCACAGAATGTCCAAGCCTCACAAAACTTAAGCCCAAATGGAACAAAGACCTCAGCACAAATCCAGCTACACTAAAACCTCGTTGAAGAGAAAGTGGGAAGTAGCCTTAAACGCATGGGCACAGGAGATCACTTTCTAAATATAACACAGACACCGAGAGCAACAGTTAATAAATGGGACTTCCTAAAATGGAGAAGCTTCTGTAAGCAAAGGACCCAGTCACTAAGACAAAACGGCAGTCTACTGAATGGGATAAGATATTCACTAACCCCACATCAGACAGAGGACTGATCTCCAAAGAGCTCAAGAAACTATATAGCAAATTACCAAATGAATCAATCAAAAAATAGGGTACAAATCTACACATAGAATTCTCCACCATAAAAATTTCAAATGGCCTAATGACACTTAGGAATCACTCAACATCCTTAGCCATCAAATAAATACAAATCAAGTATTTGCTTTATATATAATAGCTATCTATACTTATTTCTTTGAACAGAATTCCAGCACCAAGCCTGAGATGACAGGCATAGATAGTATCTAAGACAATCAAGTCATATCCACCTTTGATTTTTCTAGGCTCCCTTATAGGATGGTCTATAATAACGAAATGACCAAAATAGGGGAAGTTTTTTTTTCTTATGAGACAGACCAAAAATCTTTCCCCTCGCCATTTTTTATTCTTCATTGAAGAGTGGCCACCACATCTTTTATTTGCTAAGTCAGAAAAATATCACCTGTCAACTATGTGAAATGCATAAATGAGAAAAATAAGCCTTACTTTATTAAATCTATTTCTGCGATTACTTACAGACAAAAATATTCCCAATCAGCAGTGGGAGAAAGAGGGAAGTTTAAGCTAAGAGAATCAAATAAATATACATTAAAAAATCAAACTAGCTAGTATATAATGAAGAGAGAGGTCATTATGGAATATTCCTGGGGAGGCATGGGTAATTCAAAGATGAGATCATAGGGTAAGATTTGTAAAGATGGAAGATACAGCACAATTACTGTTTATGTATGCTACATTCTTGAGTCACCTGGGGACCTTTAAAAACCTATATTCAGGTTCCTCCTCCTGTGACTCAAAATCAATTGACCTTACTTTTTAAGGATCAGCCATCAACAATTTACAAAGCTTATGTTTATTTAGTCTTTCCCTCCTTCCTCTTTCCACCCCTCTGACAGATATGTGAGTTCCAGGGTATGCTGATTGAGATCAGAAGACAGTTGGGCATAGTTGATTCTTTCCTTCTAACATACTGTCCTGTGTATTTAGCTCAGGTCTGTTATCTGGCTCAACATATTTATGTACTGACCCATCTCACTGACTCTACTGTCATTTGGCTTTTAAAGCTCCTTGCTTTATTTAAATATTCACTCAGGGCAGGGAGTTATTGTTATGAACTACTACATGATCAGCTCCCGGGTCACATGTCCACTCTCACTTTTAACCATTTATGAGCAGTAGGCTTGCATAGTACTCTCCTGCTATTCAGCACTGTCTTGCCCTTGTTTCTGAGTTTCCCTACATTGTCTCTTCCTCAGAATCTAGAGACCTCCCTTGGCCTTTCTAGAAAAATCCAATTAGGCAATCCTATTTTATTTGTTTATACAGGGTGTTTTCTAATTCAACAGTTTGAAGCGATAAATTTCATTTTATGCAAAATTTTCCAAACATCTAGTATAGCAGGACTGGCATCTAGAGAATCATAAATAATTACTTATAAATATAACTAATAAAAAGCTGGGTAAGATGGCACACTTCCTTAATCCCAGCACTCTGAAGGCAGAAGCAGGCAGATAGATCTCTGTGAGTTTGAGACCAGTCTGGTCGACAGAGTGAGTTCCAGGACCACCAGAATAATGCCTCAAAAAACAAAAAACAAGACAAACAATTAAAAAAATCTATTAAAATAAAGGACATTATGGATAAGTTATAAAATCTATTTGATAATTAAAGCATAAATCCAATGTGAAACTCCACCACTTCTGTTTCAGATGGCTACTCTAACTGTACAAAAGTTCATTGATTTGCATAGGCTTTGGGTCTGGTCGATTTTGTTATATCATTTTTTATTTGCAAGGTCTTTGTTAATAAAAATTTAATAAAAACATTTTAAATAAAGAAAAAAATTAAGGGCTCACATCTCAGGCTAAGTTGCTAAATCGTGCTATTGTATCACTAGAGGACAATGTCGTACAAATGTTTTACTAGCGTATTCCAGCGTGCTGTGCAGGAATGACTAAAGTCAGTGGGAGAGAAAAATTAGTAAGAAGATTATTACATCTTCATCATAGAGAGCTTGGGACAGAATCCAGAGAAACATGCATGCATTCAGTGGTTTGTACCTGGTGCCCAGCTCCATGCCTGGCACCGATTAGTACAAAGGATAGTCCTAGAAGAAAAGTTGAGACTGGATGGCTTTCTGATAGAGGAGAAGGAAACTTTATGAAAAGCTAGTTTTGATCCCTGGGTCTTTTAAAAGAAGAAATCATGCAGAAAGTGAACGCCACTAGATGATGCCAGATTAACTTGGCCAATGTCATTATGCTTTTTACAGACATTCAAAATGTTCTAGGAGTCTCTGGAGAGTATGCATAGCTGAGGACAGTGGGTTAAGGAAGCTTGTGGCATTTTGTTTTCTTTCTTTGTTAGTAAAGTAGAATTTAAATGAGCTCAACCTTTGATGATCTGGTGATTGTAAAAAATTAACCCACCAAAGTTCAAGCAGTGTCAGATTGCAGAGACACACTTTCTGAGCAGCTCCTCTCCCTAGACCTTTCTCTGTCAAATGTCAAAGCCCAAATGAGCTTCTTTGGAAGGCAAATTACATGTTTCAAACAGTCATTTTCCCTGACTGGGAACTTCTGCTCTAAATAATTAAGTAACACAAGAACCGGAATGCTCTGGCCTTCAAGTTTGAACATAAGGGTATGTGTATGTAAAATTCTCTTCCTACACCTGGATTTTTTTAAAGCTATCAGTAATCATCTACTGAAAATTAATCTTCTGTAAGGACTACAAATATTTGTGACGAAAGGACTGCTGAACTCACATTTTAATGGGGTAGGCAAGGACTAAAATAAAATTCTCTGCACAGGTTTCCAGTGGCTATCAGAGGAGAAGCAGGTGGCAATTGAAGTTCAGGCTGTCACCCACCAGGAGGATCCCCTTGAAAGATCAATCTCTTTTAGGAAAGGCCCCAAGCCCATTGACCCCAGAATGACTTTTGCTACTATTGGCGTTTACATGTTTGCTGCTGCAATCTTCTCTGGTATCTGGCATGGTGTGAATGGAAGTAGGGAGACCCCCTATGCCTGTAATGTTATACATATATACCCTTTGTATCTCATGTATGTGCCCCGTTATACTGGGCATTTTTACCTGAAGATTGTCATTTAATATTATCCCTTTCTAAACTTTATTGTCTGATTGATAATAATAATCAGTAATTGTCTCTTTGTAACTGCAAAATGCAGCCCTGTAGTTAAAGACCTAACTAAGAAGAATATTTTCTTGTCCACATGGTTGATCTATAACAAGTTGCTTGGTTGTGAATGTACATGGGTTCATGGGATAATTTGCTTTTCACCTATAATACGTAAAATGTTCAGTCATTTGAGGGACATGGAAAATATGCTGGGTTTTACTTGTAATCATTCACTTGAAAAGCAGAATGTAATTATATTGTAATTTTTATGTTGTCTGAAAGATTTTGCTGGGGCATATAAGTTGTAAGGGAAAAATAGAGATAGATTTAGAGACAGTTAAAACTTTCTGGAAAAAAAATTGAGAATAAAACTTAGAAGGAAAACATCAAGAATGAGAGAAGGAATAGAGAATAAAAAAGGATAATAAGGGAAAGGTTTGAGGAAGACCATTAAGAGAATTTGTGAGTTCCTTTTTCCCCTTACCCTCTTATATAGAAAAGTCAAGTTTATGCCAGTGCTGTGGGTTCCTTTTGAGCCCTTTGCTGTCCAAAGGCTGTCCTCACAGGCAGGGAAACCCCTTATAAATGAAACATCCATAAATTTCCCTCTAACACTGAGAAAAAATCATGGAAGAAGTGGTGGGGAGATGTAAAAGACTGAGGAACAGAACAGTTCAGAGTGCTGACTGCCATGCTGCTACACATCTGAGCTCACAGCACCTGCAATTATCTGCAAAAGATCTTTGTAACATTACAGTTCTTAACCCTCACGGTCATTGAAAAGGAAGATGTTACTGAGATTCCACACATCAATGAAAGTTTATATGAAGATATTAATTTATGAGGAAAGGAAGGACATTTTCCTCAGTGATGTAGCAATGGATCAGATGCCAATGGAAGAATCCTCATTCATACCCTATAGTTAAATCTCCTTCTCTCTCTGAGTATGTATATTTGTCTTTGTCCTGAATACATAAAATGTCAGATTCTGGTATTTTATTTTTTTCCTGTCTAGCTCCCTAATTTAAGTATTAAACATTCTTAATGGTATAATTTCAGAAATCTGCTTGCTGCTCTCAAAATTTCCAGTTTGACCCTCATCCATCTGACCTTCTTCCATCTGACCCTCACAACCACCACATACCTATTAACAATGATTACTATAGGACATGAAGATGGCCAAGATCAATTCATACCCATCTATGACGTTTAATATCTATAATCCCACAGTCAATCCCTAAGACTCATGTGAACCCTATTTAGAGAACATGAAGCTATGACCTGGGTCTATTTTGGAAGCCTTGCCCCTGCCCAGTGTTCTATTTGTATCTAATGTGTCAGTGAGCTAATTTATTTAAAGTACTCAAACATGTCTGACACAAACTCATACTAGTCAGTACACCTCCATTACTGGTACCATTATAATCCTCAGTGCACTCAAATTGAGCTAATTAAAATTCTCAGTCAATGTCATGCTCTCATGACCTGTGACTCAGAATCTCCCAAGAAACCTAGCTGAAGTGTTACTCACTTTTGAAAAGAATTCCTTATTTTTTCAGTGGAGGGTTACTCTTTGTCTTCTAGGCTTTCTTCATTGTCACTTTCATTATATTTTATTTTAATTTAGTCGTGTGTGTATGTGTAAAGCACTTCATTTCTACCATTATTAACTTACATTAATTTTTTCATGACAACTGTTCTTAATACCTTGCTTTACACTTGTGGGATTTTTTAGACATATTTGTGAACTGATCAACAATATGACTGAAGCAAGATGAGCAGAGCAACATGCAATTTTTAAATAGTATTTATTCACTAAATAAATATTATTTTATTAAATAAAAATAGGCTCTTGTCTCATATGACATGCTTTGATTACAGTTTCCCCTCTTGTTGTGGGATAATGATCTTGCACACTGTAAAGATTTGTCACTTGACAGAAGCAGGTAAAAGGTAGCAACTGTTGAAGGAGTAGGCCTAAGTCAGGACCTCTGCAGGTCCAGGTGTGAGTCTGGGACCTCCAGGGGAATATATCAAAGCCAGAGACCTCTGCGGGGCCAGGCACAAGCCAGGAGCCTCTGCAGGAGCAGGCCCAGGCCAGCGACATCTACAGAAACAGGTCTGAGCCAGCAACCTCTACTGGAGCAGGCCCGAGGCAGTAAACTCCACATGAGCAGGAACAAGGGAGTGACCGCTGAGGGAGTAGTCCAGAGCAGGAGACCTCTGCAAGATCAGGAGCAGAAACAAAGGAGCCACCATTGAGGGAGCAAACTTGAACCAGTGATCTCTGCTAGACCAGGCATGAATCAGAGACCTCTGAGGTACCAGGCCTGAGCCAGCAATCTCTGCCAGAGCAGGCCCATTGCAGCAACCTCAGCAGAAAGAGCCCCAATCAAGCAATCTCCTTGGGAGCAAGACCGAATGACAATATTAAATCTAACAAAAGCTTTACACAAATATCTCGAAAATATGGGACACCATGAAAAGACCAAACTTAAGAATAATTGGTATAGAAGGAGCAGTCTAACTCAAAAGCACAGAAAATATATTTAACAAAATCATAAAAGGAAACTTCCCAATCTAAGGAAAGATATGCCTGTGAAGACACAAGAAGCTTATAGAACACCAAACAGACAGGATTAAAAAAAAAGTCCCCTTGCCACATAATAATCAAAACACTAAACATACAGAATAAAGAAAGAATATTAAGAGCTACAACGGAAAAAGGCCAATTAACAAATAAAGGCATACCTATCAGAATTTTACCTGAATTCTCAATTGAAACAATGAAAGGCAGAAGGTCTTGGTCAAGCATTATGCAGATATTAAGGGGCCAGCTCAGACTACTATACCCACTAAAGCGTTCAATAGCCATAGAAGGACAAAACAAGATATGCCATGACAGAACCAGATTTAATCAATGCCTAGCCACAAACAGAGCCCTACACAAAGTACTGGAAGGAAAATTCTGACCTTAGGAAGTTGACTACATCAATGAAAACACAGGCAATAGATGATATTATAGTAGCAAATCTTCTAGCAAAGAAGGGAAAAAAATAACATCAACACCACAAAAACTAAAATAACAGGAGATAACAATCACTGATCATTAACATTCCTTAATACAGACTCAACACACCTATAAAAAACACAGACTAACAGATTGGATATGAAAACAAAATCCATTTTTTTTCTGCTGCATACAAGAAACACACCTCAATCACAAAGACAGACATTGCTTCAGAGTGAAGTTGGGAAAAAATGTTCCAATCAAATGTATCTAAAAAACAAGCTGATGTAGCTATTCTGAGATCTAACAAAATAGACTTCAAACAAATATCAATCAAAAGAGACAAAAAAAGGACATTTCATATTAGTCACAGGAAAAATCCATCAAGACGAAATCTCCATACTGAACATCTATGCCCCAAATACAAGGGCAACCTCATATGTAAAAGAAACACTTCTAAAGCTTAAATCACATATTAAACCACATATACTAATAGTGAGAGACTTCAACACTCCAGTCTCACCACTGGACAGGTCTGCCAGACAGAAAATTAATAGAGAAATAAGGAAACTAACAGATATTATGGCTCAAATGGAGATAAAATACATCTATAGAACGTTCCATCCAAACATAAAAGAATATGCCTTTTTCTCAGAACATCATGGTACCTTCTAAAAAGTTGACCACATACTATATAAAAAAAAACAAACAACAACAGATACAAAAAATCAGAATGTGGCTGACAATGAGGGCTGAATGAGAAGCCAAGGACAATGGCACTG
>LOEQ01007426.1:4392-39247 GCA_001685075.1 Bramus lutescens | reverse complement strand
GAGGGAAATGGGAGGAGGTGGAAATTTTTAATAAAAAAGTATAAAAAAAATCAGAATAACCCCATGTATCTTATTAGATCACCATGGCTTAAAATTAGAATTCAACAGCAACACTAATTCCAGAAAGCCCACAAACATGTGGAAATTAAACTGTGCTTATCTGAGGCATCAATGAGTCAAGGAAGGTATAAAGAGAAAAATTAAAGGCTTCCTAAAATTCAATGAAAATGACCACACAACATATCCAAATTTATAGGACACAATGAAAGCAGTGCTAAGAGGAAACTTCATAGTACTAAATGCCTACATAAAGAGGCTGGGAAAAGACCACACTAGTGAATTGACAGAACATTTGAAAACTTTAGAACAAAAGGAAGCAAACTCACCAAGCAGAACTAGACATCAGGAAATAATCAAATTGAGAGCTAAAATCAACAAAACAGAAATAAAGAAAACAATACAATGAATCACTGAGATAAAGAATTAATTCTTTGAGAAAATCAACAAAATAAGCAAAACTTTATACAAACTAACCAAAAGGCAGAGAGGGAATGTCCAAATTAAAAAATCTGAAATGAAAAAAGGGACCTAACAACAGATATGGAGGAGATCCAGAGAATAATCAGGTCATATTTCAAAAACCTGTAGTCCACAAAATTGAAAAACTTAAAGGAAATGTACAACTTTCTGGATGAATATCACCAAACTTAAATAAAGAAAAGATAAGCAAATGAAATAGACATATAAATACTAAAGAAATAGAATCAGTCATCAAAATTCTCACAACAAAAAACAGGGCAGGACCAGATGGTTTCAGCTCAGAATTCCACAAGGTTTTCAAAGAAGAACTAATAACAGTACTCTTCAAATTGTTCCACACAACAGAACCAAAAGGAACATTACCAAACTCCTTTTATGAGGCTACGATACCCTGATACCCAAACCACATAAAGACATTACTCACAAAGATAATTACAGACCAATCTTGCTCATGAACATTGATACAAAAATACTCAATAAATTTGGGCAAATCAAATTCCAGAACACATCAGAACCATCATTCACCATGATCAAGTTGGTTTCATCCCAGAGATGCAGGGATGGTTTAACATAGGAAAATCTGTCAATGTAATCCACCATATAAACAAACTGAGAAATAAAAACCACATGATTAATTCATTAGATGCTGAAAAAGCTTTTGACAAAATACAACATCCCTTCATGATAAAGGTCTTGGAGAAAGCAACGATACAAGGAACATACCTTAACATAATAAGGGCAATTTACAGCAATCCAACAGCCAACATCAAACAAAATGGAGAGAAACTTGCAGTGAGCCCACTGAAAACAGTCATAAGACAAAGTTGTCCATGCTCTCCTTATCTATTCAATGTAGTTCTGGAGGTCCTAGCTAGAGCAATAAGACAGCAAAAGGAGATCAAGGGATACAAATCAGAAAAGAAGTCAAACTCTCACTATTTGCTGATGATATGATAGTTTACATAGGTAACCCCAAAAATTCTACCAAAGAACTTCTATATTTCACNAGAAAAGAAGTCAAACTCTCACTATTTGCTGATGATATGATAGTTTACATAGGTAACCCCAAAAATTCTACCAAAGAACTTCTATATTTCACACACTTTCAGTAATATAGCAGGATACAAGATTAACTCAAAAAAAAATCAGTAGCCCTCCTTTACACAGATAATAAATGGGCCAAAAAAGAAATCAGAGAAACATCACACTTCACAGTAGCCAGAAATAACATAAAATATCTCAAACTCTGAGAAAACAAGTGGAAGATTCATGAGACAAGAACTTTAAATCTTTGAAGAAAGAAACTGAAGAAGACAAAAGTGGAAAGATCTCCCATATTCTTGGGTAGGTAGAATTAACACAGTTAAAATGGCAATCTTACCAAAAATAATCTACAGATTCAATGTAATTCTCATCAATATCCCAGGAAAATTCTTCACAGACCATAAAAGAACAGTACTCAAGTTTTCATATGGAAAAGCAAAAACCCAGGATAGCCAAAATAATCCTGTACAATAAAAGAACTTCTGAAGGCATCACAACTCCTGACTTCAAACTCTACTACAAAGCTACAGTACTGGCATGAGTCTGGTACTGGCATAAGAATAGAGAGGAGAACCAATGGAACTGAATCGTACCACAAGGACATGTGCTTAACCTTGTTTATAGCAGCATTGTTTGTCATAGCCAGAATCTGGAAATAACCTAAATGCCCCTCAATCAAACAATGGATGAGGAAAATGTGGTACATTTATACAATGGAGTACTACACAGCAGAAAAAGTAACATCTTGAAATTTGCAGGCAAATGGGTGGAAATAGGAAACATCATATTGGGTGAGGTAACCCAGATACAAAAAGACAAATATCAAATGTTCTCACCCATAAGTGATTTTTAGACGCAAAGCAAAGAAAACCAGCCTATAATTCACAATTCCAGAGAACCTAGACACCAATGATGACCCTAAGAGAGACATACATAGATCTAATCTACATGGGAAGTAGAAAAAGACAAGATCTCCTGAGGAAATTGGGAGCATGGGAACCATGGGAAAGGGTTGAAGTGGATGGGAGAGAAGGGGGGGAACAGCGAAAAATATATAGCTCAATATAATCCATAAAAATAAAGATTTGTCACTTTTATTGGTAAAATAAAATGCTGAATGGCCAGTAACCAGGCAGGAAGTATAGGCACGGTGACCAGACTAAGAGAATTCTGGGGTGAGGCAAAGCAGAGATGTAGTTACCAGTCAGACACAGAGGAAGTAAGATGGGAATGCCTTACTGAGGAAGGGTACCAAGCCACATGCCTAAACATAGACAAGAATTATAGGTGAATTTAAGTTGTATGTGTTAGTAATAAGCCTGAGCAATAGGCCCAAGAGTTTATAATTAATATAAGCCTCTGTGTGTTTATTTGGGACTGAATGGCTGCTGGACTGGGTGGGGCAGAAACTTCTGTCTACACCGGCTGCCTTTCTTCCCCTACAGAACTATTCCTTCCTTTCTCTCATTAGAAAAGAACAGGATTCCAGGAGATAGCAACAACAACAACAACAACAAAAACACAAAATAAAGTATAAGAAGATAAAACAAAACCCATCACATTGACACTGGACAAGGCGAAACAACAGAAGGAAAAGAGCCCCAAGAACAAAAACAAAAATGAGAGAGCCACTTGTTCTACACTCTGACGGGCCAAAGGAATACTAAGCTAAAGGCTATAATACGTACACAGAGGACCTCTGTAGGTCCTCTACAAGTTGCAGACCCTTGTTGACCTTGTGCTTTCTGCTTCAGTCTTCGAGTTCATATGAACCTTGCTTATTTGACCCAGAGGGCTTTGTTTTCCTGGATGCTTCATCCCCTCGGACTTCTTACACTCTCTTTCCCTCCTCTGCAGGGTTCCCTAAGATCTTAGGGGAGCAATTTGATGTAGGTATCCCATTCAGAGCTGTGCATTTCAAGTAATGTCTGTCAGTTTTCTGTCTTTCTGTCTCTCTGTCTCTTTATCTTTGCAAAGTCTAGCTATGGGTCTCTGTATTTGTTCCCACCTGCTGTAGGACAAAGCCTCTTTGATGATAGTTGACTAAGGCATCATTCTTTCAGTGTAACAGCATATCATTAGGATTCATTTTATTGCTACTTTTTTTTTTTGAGATCACTAGTGTTTGGTTTTTATCCTAGGTCCCAGGCTGGCTAATTTCTGGTTCTTGGTCACACAGTGCCAGATATGGGTTATGCCTTGCGGAGTAGAGTTAAGTCAATTCAAACATTGTTGGCTAGTCCCATCAGTTCTGTGCCATCAATGCCCTAGCATATCTTGGAAACATGACTAATTTTTTAAAAGTATTGTGTTTTGGACTTTAAATATCACATATATGGTCTGAATTTCTTGCTATTTCTTCTTTTCATAAAGTATTCAGTATAGATAAACTGGTTATGTGTTAGCTTCATGTTGTTAGCCATCACCTTTCACACTAGTTTGTAAGCACCTGTAATCCATGCCTCCAACTAGTATGAGGTAGCTTCCCATGGAAGGGGATAGTCAGGGCAAACGTTCTGGGAGAGCACAAAACCAGAATGGCACTTATGGTTTCCCACAGAGCCATTCCACCTGATTTTACTATACAGTGAGACTGAGTAAATGCAAGAGAGGATCAAAGCAGCCTCTCCCAGGCTCCCGCACAAGCTCAGAAACACAGGCACACAGTACACAGGTACTTACTCAAACACACACACAAACCTACCTGCTTGTTCACTTCATACTTTAAGAGTCTGTCTGGAGGCAAGGAGACAGGCATAACCCCAGCCCATGGGAGGTAGAAACAGAAAGATCAAGTGTAGTTATCCAGTCTTGGCCAAGCGAAGAGTTCAAAACTAGCCTGGTTTATATAAAATTGTGTTTCAAATACAACTACACACACACGCACACACACACATCTTTGACTGACTTCTGCCTTTTATCATGAATCCTATTATTGTGCTTACTACTAGTTCAAGAATCAAAGGGAGTGACTTGCATATCTATTCTTAAGAAACCTGGTGTGTGTGTGTGTGTGTGTGTGTGTGTGTGTATGTATGTCTGTTGATAAGTCTATGATGACACCAAAGATAAAGATGATGGGATTAGTACTTATTTTTAAGTGCTTGTTGGAGAACAGGCCCTGTATTAAGAACATTGTATTTATTTATATATTTACACTTCCCAGAGATTGCAAGAGATACATGTAACTCTACTGATTTTATAGAGAGTCAAGTTGAGGATTGCAGTTACACGACTTTATGAACTTTAGTTATGATTCCTGTGCTCAATCTTTTCAAAATCTAGTCTTAGAGGAAATGTAAGTGAAGGGAAGTAAAGAGAAGAAAAAGAATTAGAGAAATCATGAAGGCAACCTTTCTTCTGGAAATTTAAGAGTTAGAAAATATTATAAAGAGTTATTAGTCAATACTTTGGGCAAAGGTATATCTTGGAATACATGACAATGGCTGTTGATGGGTCAGACTGTAGGGGAAGGTATCACTGCAGTCCAAGGACACCATCCTGCAGATAGAAATCCTGTAGTCAGGCATGTAGAAATGCCAGTGTTTCCATGACAACAGCATGATACCTGTGGTGATATGGACCACCATTGAAGATGGGAGTGATTAACGGAGCTGCAGAAGGGCGTTTCATAGAAAATATATGTACTTTGGACAGTGTTTATGCTTTGATGTAAATAGTGACAATCGTGAGTGTTCACAGCAGCAGTTCCTTTAGTTTTCAAGTGTAGAAACTCACATGTATCAGACTCTTCAAAGCCTGACAAGAACTGTGTAGCAGACAGAGGTCTGGGTCCTCGGAGCTTGTCCTCTGTGCGGTTCCCTCCGCAATGAGGACATTGTACTTGGCTCTATCACCTGTCTCCACTCCCTCCTGAGACTTGGCTTGCAGTTGCCTCCTCTCCCCGGTATCCTCTGTTTTTGGATCCCTTGTGATGTTTCCCAGCAGGGCCCAGGTGCACTGGTCATCAGACCACCTGCTGGTTACACCTGCTCAGGCTGTCCCTGAGAGGCAGCATACTGTTTTTTGTCGCAGTGGTATTTCTTAGAATAGTCTCTAGCTAAAACAAGTACACTGCATGAGGGCCTGGCCTTCAGGGCTCTGACTGACAAACCCTGGCCACTTTCACTACCTTTGCCTATCCTTCCTCTCCTTCTTTGCAGAGAAGAAAATCCTTGGTGAGAGAACATAGCTCCAGGTCTGTGATATATTACTAGCACAGTACAATTTAGTATGATATATTCCCCAAATCATATGATGCTCAAAATATAAACACTAAAACCACAGACTATCATGCTGTAGAGGAGGGTCCACTGCCAGATAATCAGAAAGACTAATAAAATTTATGCTTGCTTCGATTGCTAGGAAGTTCCTTTCATAATGTGCTTTCAATACTTCATAAGTTAACTTTCACTTTTATTTGCTTTCATAATTTATCATGATACTAATTGGGTCAAGTGAAATTAAAATCTGAAATAGTGTACGAATGAGAACCATAAAATAACCACCTACCATTTATTCAGATTTTACAGTGTTCTCTCCCCCACCTCTCTCTCCACCCTTTCTCCTCATTATAGACCTAGAAAAGCAGATCATTGTGATTGGCAGATGAGAAAAATAAGAGAGTAACAAGTGACATAACTCATATTGGATCTACGTCTAGTAACGGGCAGAGAGAGCTAAACCCAGGTTACGTGCACTGTACCTTTTTGCAGCACTGTTCTAACTTTGAGAGGCTGTGAAGTTATCGAGAAGGCTGGGTTTGAGGTGACTATCTTCAGAGTACCTGTTTTGGGAATTCTGGGGTGAAGGTTGAGAAATGTATATTTCAAGTAAGTTCTCAGAATTCACTGATACTGCTGCTAAGCATCTCTAACATTTTCACAATTATGCAGTTTAACCCTCTCAAAACATACAAGGGATCATTATTATTGCTATTTTATAGAAGAAGGAAACATAGTTTTCTAGGCTTATCAAGCTTCAAACTGATGACGTATACATTCACAGTTGAGACTCTATTCACAATCTGTGATTACTGACATGTTATGAAGAAGTGATTTCCATCTTTTCTTGGCTGTATTAAGCTTATTATATATTTGCCTTTATTGGAAGTAGTAGATCCTGCATTTTCCACTCCCCACTCAAAAATATAGAATGCAAGCGTCAAAATTCTATAATAAAGGCAATCACTTGGACAAATAAAGCCTGGTGTTTAGAGAACATAGAAGAGCTGCCTACTGAGAACGGTTGCTAGCAAGCAGTGCCCCTAAGTGGTACTTCTAAATGTTAGCTGATAAGCAAATACACTAAGGTCTGTATTCAGTTTCTAGTATGTTAGACTTAACATTATGTGCTATTCAAAGATTACTGCTATTGAGTTTTATTGAGTCCTTAGCATGAGCTAGAATATCCATTCTCTCTTTTTTAAATTGGTACCTAAAAATGGACATGTTTCTTAGTGCAGTGTGATAATTTGATAGACATATAAACAGCACACCAATCAAATCAGGGTAATGATTTCCATTTTCCTCTTTTCCTTTGTGTTTGTAAACTTTAATTAACTCTCTCCTGGCTCTCACTAAAACATATTGTGATGAAATACAGTGATCTCCTTGCATGCCTTCATCATCATATTGTGAGTTTTACAACATCTACAAGGATCCACACAAAATATAGATGAGACCCGGTTTGATATAGTTCCCTAACTGTAGATCTACCCTTTGTATTCTATGAGACTTAGGGAAGAAAATAGAAGGAAGAAAGGAGGCAGCAGAAGCTGTTGATTGCTCGTGCACACTCGGCAATCATCAGTCACCATAGGTGGATGTTAGATTTTAGGTGTGAATTATCTCATACCGTTTCAGACCAGCCGGAGGTTCCTTTTCAGGAAGTATGGAAACCTGAAAAGGTGAGGTCTCCAGAGGAAGCAGGACACTATTGTGTAGCAGCGTCCTCTGAGATAAAGACATCCATTGTGGAGGGAAAGTTAGTCAAGATACCGTATATTCAAAGGGAGGTGAAACAACAGGATTTTGTAAGGGGAGGTGGAATATTACACTTGTCATAGAAGACCTTTAAGCTCCGGAAGTTAACAACTCAATGGCTTCATTAGTCCCTGAAACTAAGTCCCTTTCTCTCCAAACATACACAAGCTTTGAGGACTGCTGAGAGACACTCTGGGACTAGATTAGCTACTAAGAAGAGGCTGGAACCAGCTATACTTCCTGGAATGTCAGAAACAGACAGAAACTAAGACACCTGGAAGAGGCTCCGACCAGCTAAGCTGCTGAGACATACCTGCTCATCAACTCCTTGAGCTGCCACAGTTTGTACGTGAGCTCCTGCTTTCGGGTCCCTGTGAGCTGTGCCCTTGCTGGGATGGGCTTTGGTGGTGCGGCTGTTCATGAGTCATCTCTGCTCCTGTCCAACGACAATACAGCCCATGGTTCACCGAGTTGGATGTCGGTGGTACTTGGACTTTGGTCTGTCTTCAGTTCCCTAGAGGAGGAGAGTAGACAGTTGTTCACATCTGTACAGGACGATTGTCCCGCTGCTTCAGGGTTATATTTCCTCCACCTCAAGGTTCTTTCCTTGCCCTCTGTTTTCTGTCAGCCAGGAAGGAAGCAGTCGCCTCTGCTGCACGCTTCTGCCCTATGATGTTCTGTCTCTCCACAGACTCAGGACAAATGCAGCCATGATGATTAAACTCGGATGTAAAATAAGATCTTCCCTTGTATTCCCTACTGGGAATGACACTGACATGGTTAGTTGATATGATTAGGTAAAATAACTCTGCTGGAGCCCTAAAACACCAGGGAATTTGCTGACAGGTCCACTAGTTTGTTTTAGATGCGGGCAAGAGAACAGGACATGTTATACTCTATAACAGCTGTCTATCTGTCCATGATGGAGAACTCCCTCTCTACTCTTAGGCTTGGATTCACTAAGGTCAAATGAAATTATTCTTGGTAAATGGTAAAGGATAATGCGAAAGGACGGGCTTAAGAAGGAGAAACACAGCAGAGCACAGAGACTGACAGAGTGGAAGTTTAAAGACTAGCTACACTCATAGCAGCATGAGTTTGGAATGTCCATTAATTGCTCACAGCCTTCTTTGTCTAGTTGTAAAATTGAAATTATAATCCCATTTTGGTTTTGTAATTGGAAAGTTAAATAAGAGAATAAAATATGATTAATAGGGGATTATAGTCAGACACTATTTGGGGGAATATTGGATTGATTAGTTTTAGTATGTGTATAGCTGTAATAAACATGTGCAGGCCAAAGGGCATAAAGAAATGTGAAATTTGCTGTGTGACACTCATGTTACATTAAATGACAGGCAGGCTATCATGATCATAAGTGACTAAATTGGGGCCCAAATTAGGTTTTACAAAAATTGTAAGAACTTTATAAAAATAAGACTGTGGAGCATTGGAATATTCAGTCTTCTCAGAGAAAGAGCTTCTTGATGTCTGGAGGTATTTTTTCCATAATAGCATAACACACACACACACACACACACACACACACACCAAACATGGCTAACATAAAGAAAGCAATGCTAAAAGTTTGGTAGATACAGGACTTTTCAAATGTTTGCACTGCCATCTAATATTAAGAAGTCCACAGGCTTTGGTGGGGGTTATATCAGCAACGTATCATTGATATGAGTAAAAAGAAGCAGATATTCTCTTGTTTTTAAAAGATACCCGATCCTTCAATTGTCCATCGGCAATAAACTGACTAAGAAGTGTATTGAGCATGGAACAAAGACTGTTTGTACAAAAGAGGATGAGCACACAAGAAACTGGAGTTTAGAGGCAGCTGGCCAAGTCTTGAACTGAGGACAAGAAAAAAGCAAGATAAATCAGGGAGCTATTCTCCCAGCATAGACTCTATATCCACTGAAAACATCTCCTGTCTCTGGGTTGAGGAGGGTGAAGCGACATCCAGAATTAAGACATGAAGTTCTCTTCCTTTGAAGAAGGTTTGTACTGTGTGGTTTTTATGGTCTCTGTCTCATCCTTGCATGCTGGTTCTCATTGAACGCCAATTTGACTTTTTTGTACCATGGGTTTTTGGCCTATAAGTGTAATACAGAAATGAGTGGATCCAAAGGAAATCAATTATATGTGATCCCAATTTAAACACAAGTTCTTAGAACTTGCATCTTATCTAATAAAGCATTTGTTCATTAGGGTCTCCAGAAAGCTAGTGGAATGCAAATAGAGATGTCAAAATATTTCTGAGGAAGCAAACACTTAGATGGAAAGACTTTTGCATTGCTGCAGAATATATATTGAATCTCTTTTTTACTGTTATGGTAAAACCCTCTTCTAGCTTTGAGATCCCTCTTTCCCCTTGAGTCTTCCTTTATTTATAGGGAGTCACTAAATTCCTGAAGGTTTGTGTCATAGTTAATATGAGCTATCAACATGGTTGGATTTGGAATCTATTAAGAGACATGCCTCTAAGAGGAATGGTGAATGTCTTCTCAGGAAGGATTACTGATGGAAGGACTCCCTAAAGTGGGCAGCTCTTTCTGGTATTACCCTAAATATTAACCAGTGCTTCTTTTGCCTGTCCACCTGCACTCCTCACAAGTGGATGCATCTATCCCACTGTTGCCATCCTTGATTATGTTGAAAGTCAGCCTCTCCGACCTTCTAGCATGGACTGAAGACCAGAGTCTTTTCAGGAGCTCTCCGGACCTTTGGTACTAAAGTGGGACCATCCCATGGGATGGGCAGTTCACGGTTTACAGCATGCCCAGAATGCACTACCCTGCCTGTATTGCATAAGTCATTCTAATAAATACTCTTCAGAATGTAAGTTCGTGGTATTGGTCCTGTTCCTTGGAGTAGCCTTGGCTAACACAGTCAGCCTTACTGCTTTAAATTGTTTTAGACTATTGCAGTTCACATACTTTTCTAATTTTTAAAATATCAGATTTGAAACTTTCATTTCAGGTTTCCCCATGTTTATTTCTCTCTCTAGAACTTGTAATCCATTTTATTTGCATTTAGAAAATATTCTCTCCATCCACAGGAACCTGATGAAATATTACTTTTCTTATGGAGAGCATCTTGGTTATTTCTACTCAACTAAATTAATAATAACATATAATTATCACAATAGTAACCATCATTTATTGAACAGAATCTAAGCACTAATTACTTTACCTACAATATAAAATATAATTTTTTCAATATTTATGAAGGTGTTGTTTTATTGTTATATAATATGTATAGAACAACCAGAACACTAAAGATTTTAGCAACTAGGAAACTGGGGTTCAAAGGTATCTGAACCCCCAAGTGTGGTTGACTAATTTATACCTGCAGAGAAAAGCACCAGAATGTTCTCTAACCTGAAAATCTATATTGTTTTCAAATCAAATCTCTTTTCCCCACACATAAAACTCGGCACAAATTGATATGCTATATTCTTATTCTTGCCCTTTTTTTGCTCTTAACATAGTATCTGGTCATACTAGCTCATTCTGTGACATAGGTGCTTTGAATTCTTTTATATTTGTCTGTCTGCCTGCATCTCTTACCTCTCTGTTTTTTATTTCTCTGTTAGTGTGTGTTTGGGTGTGTATGTACAAGTATGCAAAGATCAGAGGACAACTTGTGGGAATCAAGTCTCTCTTTTTATCACGTTTTTCAGAGATTAAACTCAGGTCCTCAGATATGGTGGCAAGCATCTTTATATGTGTGTCCATTCCTCTTATCCTGATACTGAGTTTTAAGCAGTCATCCATTGGAATGAGATTGTTAAGGATACATGTGAACTCTCCTGCTTCTCAGTTACTAGATTTTATAAAAACCATTTGTATGTCTATTCCAGTTCTTCCTAAAATATAGGGACAAGAGTATCTGGTCCATGTACTTGTGGTTAGTAGGGGTAGCAATTCATGTAAGGCATTTAAAGGCACCAGGCACATAGTACAAACTCAGCAACTATTAGCCACAATTGCCTTATTCCTCTTCTCTCTGTGCTTGCTCTCCCTTCCACTGAATTCTTCCCTCCTTCTGTTTCATGGTTTTAGAGAAATAGCAATTTGTCGTCTGCTGACAAAATCAAAAGTAAATAAATAGCAGGTGCAAGCAGAGACCAGATGGAGTTCATTTTGGGCTTCTTTCCTTTTAGCTTTGGACAGGTTTGCTGTTTGCATAACTTGTCATTTCCTTTCCACCAAACAGCTCCCAAGTAGATCTCTGCATTTGTTATTCAATTCACAAATTCTTCCAATTTCTTTTTTTCTTGCACCTCTCACACTTTATCTTTCCCCTACATTTGAGGAACAGTTTTTGTTTATGAAATGATGAATACTTGACAGGCGTTTGAAAACTTTCTAGGCACAAGATACTCAAGACAAACATTCTCATTCCGTTTTCTACAGGTGGAGTTGAGAGTCTAGTGAAACAATCTTTGAAATTTCTGCTGGTGATTATCTATTATTTATGTGACCTTCTTTAAAAAATGAGGGAAGGCTTCTGAGTGTTTATAGAAATTCTTATCTTTGGAAATTCTCTGTTTAAGAAAATGCAACTGTTCACTGTATGTTTGTGTTTTACCAAAATTGTAAGAGAAATAGAAGATAAGTTTGTGTTGCAAAGTGAAGCCCACACTAAAGGGTATTTGATTTATTAAATACTAGATTTGGTTCAATCAATGTTGATTTAGAGAATACATTATAACTGGTAAGGGAAAGGAATTAAGTTACTGGGGTAACTCGAAGATCACTTTCTTTGGTTTACCCAAAGGGGAAAGACATCAATGAGTTTTCACTGACTATGGAATTCACTCATCTTTTCAATGTTGCAAAGGAAGCAAGGAAAGTGCAGCTATGTTTGGAGACAGGAGCCATCTTAGTTGCTGCTGTATAGGTTTTGCCCAATTTTATTCCTCCGCTTTTCTTAAAAAAAGAAATGAAACTTTCTTAATTGTTTTGAAGAAAAACTTCCTTTGGGATCCTAGAAATTCTCTGTTATCTCGTAACTCTTCTTTGCATGTGTTTTCCCATAAAACATTATGGTTACAGCCCTATTAGTGTATCATTCAGGATTATATATGGCATGCTGTATAATTTATCACTTCAAAAATCTTATTCACATTCAATTAATTCTTACTCAGATTTCTTAAGAAGTATGTCAACCAAACATCTGTTACATTCAGCTGGATTCTATCTGCTTGCCCATTCTTGAATCCAGGCTGAAAGAGAAGTCAGTACCAGGAACATTTTTCTCACATAGACTGGTTCACAGTAAAAAGACCCAAGAAAGCTACAAGAAGATGGAAGTCAGAAGAAAGAAGTTCATGGAACTTAGCAGTTTAACTTCTTGAATCCCACTGGCTTTCAATGTGGCTGCACCCCAAGTCAACAGGTAAGAAAATATGCAAATGGCGAAAAGAAACAGATCAATGAAACAAATAGTATGATCTATAACAACAAAACACATTGGCACTATTGCCTCAAATGTGATATTTCTTCAAATTCAGCTGTAAGTTATAAATTTTTGATAGGAATGACTAAATGACTAAATGTTCTTGATAGGAATGTCTTATTCATTTAGTATAACACAAATGATGACTTGGTCCTCCTGAGGTTAAGCATCCATCATTAAGACAATTATTAATTGTGGTAAAATATGATTTGTCATACAAACATTTTACAACTGAGTAAAATGGAAAAATTTTAAGATGTGTGCATGGGCCAGACATGCAAATTTACTGGTTTTCGTATATTTACTATCTCCAGATAATTGTAAGCTGGCATAGTTTTCCTAGTTGGTCTTGCCACTCTCATAACTTCAATGTTATCATCATTATTATAAAAACATATCTTGATCATCTCTGTGACTCTGCTGTCTCTCTCATCATAAACATCTTTATTATCCATAGTATCACACCTGTAACTTTATCCTTCCTCCTGTGGCACCGGCTCTCTGGCCTCCATTCTTCATCCTATCAACTTTGTAAAACCCACATTTCTCACTACATTTCTCACAATAAAGAACAGAAAACAACAGCAACAGCAACAAAAATATGTGGTAGATATTTCAGAATTCTACTAAATGTAACAATACTAATTATATAGTTACTGGTTTAGGGATGGATTAAGTGATTTAAGTTGGTGAATGGGAGACATAATTAGATTTTATAGGTCAATCGAAACTGGAGATGGTCTTCTTTAACAAAATGATAGAATTCAGTATACACCTCAGGTTAAAAATTATAAAGAAACAACCACAGTATAAAACCCATGCAGATGTAAAAAGAGGAAGGAGAATTACAACGACATTTGCCTTGGTGTCTTTGGTGTTCTAATGGATCAATTCTAATCTGACCTTCTGTATACCTGTCTATATTTTATGTATTTCATGCAATGAATACCTTTTATTTTCTGAGCCTGAGATTTTTAAAATATGAAATTTGTATAGCCAAAATTGAGAAACTTTGCTAACATTATCAGTATTGATATCATTATTCCTCAACTGCTATTATTTTCATGTTTATCTTTGCAATATCATCAGCCTCATTTCTCAAAGTCCTAAGAGAACAAGTTGCATATGTGAAGGAAAAAAATAAAGGCTTATGTAGAGGAAATATTTGCTTCTTATTAATGATTTTGTCTTTTGAAACATCTCTTTTTCCAATTTCTGGCTATTATGACTAGAGCATCCATGAACATGGATGAGTAAGTATTGCTGTAGTATGGTTCAGAGTCCTTTGGGTTTATTTCCAAGTTTGGTATAGCTGGATATTGAGGTACATTGATTCTCAGCTTCCTGTGGAGATGGCACACTCATTTCCATAGTGGGCTTACAAGTTTGTATTCCCACCAGAAGTGAAAAATGTGCCTTCTTTTCCTTTGACCTTGCTAGCCTTGGCCTTTCTGACCTGGATAAGACAAATTCTCAAAGTAGCTTTAATTTGCATTTCCCTGATGTCAAGAATATTGAACATTTCAAAAGTGTGGTTTTCTGTCTTTTTCAATCTTTAAGAATTCTCTGTTTAGTTTTATACCCCATTTCAAAACTGGGTTGTCTTTTTCCTTGGTGTTCAGGTTTTTATTTCATGTGTTTTATTTTTATTTAGTTTTGAGTGTGCTTCTTCTGTTTGTGCTTTCTTTTTATTTTTTAAGACAGAGAAAGAGAGTAAGAAAGAGCGAGAGAAAGAGAGAGAGAGAGAGAGAGAGAGAGAGAGAGAGAGAGCAGAAACAAGAGACTGTGATAGTGTCCTCCTAAAAGACTACATATCCCAGCTTCCCTTTAGGACTACAGATGTCATTGTCACTTCTGTCTTCATAAGATGCCACATCCCATCATCTTCTGTAGTAGGCGTTCTGTACCCAGGCACATGTCAGTGAATAAATATAATCTTGACTAAGGTCTCACCAAGCCTCTCTTTCAGTCTTCCAACTGTCTATTTCTGTCCTTAAATAATCCAGTACAATGGTACCAAAACCAGTTAATGCATCTGGAGTCCCTGCCCCTAACAGGAAGCTCTAAGCAAAGACTTTTGATCTAGGACCTGAAGGCCCACTGGGGCCACTAGCTTTTCTCAGGAATCCTTTTTCTTTCACTATCTCTTCCCTTTCTTTTAGTCTTTATTGTCTTGCTCTGACACAGTATCACCTAGGTGGAAGACCATTCTGTATTCGACCAGAACACAAAAGAAAAAAGCAAAACATACCCATGGACCTAACTCAGAAGTGCCCTAGTTAGGTCTGGGAGCCATTCCAGTTTCTTTCTGTCCAACTTAATAGCTGATCAGTAGAAGGCACTAGATACATTCGGCTGACTGTGAGAAAGCTTGGCTAAGAATTCTAATTTAGTGAGTGGTATGGGAGGTCCTTCTGTCTGTGTGTTGTTTTTATTGGTTAAGGAATAAAGAACGGCTTTGACCCTACAGCAGGCAAGAACAGAACTAGGTGGGGAATGTTGGGAGGAAGAAGGCAGAATCTGAGAGACACCATGGATCTGCCAGAGATAGAAGGGCTGAAACTTTGCTGGTAGGCCATGACCTCATGGTGGTATACATTTTAATAGAAATGGGTTAAATTAAGATTTTCTGTGTGATTATTTTGGGTGTAAGCTAACAGGGTGGCTGGGAAGAACAAGCAGCCCCTCCTTCAACAAGTGAGTTATTTACTTACCTACCACTCAATTAGTTAAAGTCTCTGACCACCTTCCCTGGATTGTATACATTGGTGACAGTCCCTTACTTCTAGGAATACTTGGTCATTTCAGGATATCAGAGGATATTTTTAGCAACTAGATATTGACAGCCATATTTACCTTGTTACTGAGCTCTAACATGGATACCAAATTCTCTAATTCAAAACACACACCCTCAGCCTCGTTCTAGGCTAATCTAATAAGCTCCATTTGGGAGACCTCAGAAAAATTTCACTCTTTCAGCTTTTGATCCAAATTTAACCTCAAATGATCAATGCCAGACCAAATTAGGATCTTTCAGTTTCTAATATGTAAACTGATTCTGATAACCTCACAATATGGAATGCTGGAATGATTCAAGGTCCTTCCCTCATATAACTCACTGTTCACTTTACTCTTTCTTAAGGAACTGGTTTACAACCATGCTAAGTGTTGGAAAACCTGCCATGGCTTCTGCTGGACTTACAAACTTGTACATATTCCTGAAATATCATAGAATTCTTTTGTCTTGTGCTAATTGCCTACTTGTGCTTCTGCCTCTCCAAGCATGGAAAATCCTGTTTGTATCTTTTATGGCTGAGACGTGAAAACATTTCGGATTATCTGTCCCATCTGCAGACACACACAAACTTGATAGAGATATGTAGATTACTGGTTTAGCCTTACAGAGATTCAAGTGTCTTTTGGATGTGGAAAGTATTTCAAATTGTTTCATGTTGTTCTACTCTGCAAGTTGTCTGGATTTCGGGCTATGTGCTCCAGATCCAAGCATGTTTGTTTTAAAGTTTCCTCTAAAGTCTATAGTCTGGGTCTTAAAAGCCACCTATGTGACCGGAAAAAGGAGAGCAAAACAGAACAGCCAGGAAGACACTTGACTCTTGAGAGTACCTAAGAAGCAAACAACTTCCCATAGAGGATACAAACCATAAGGGTTCACTCTGAATCCCCCCACCTCCCATTTTGTTTGTTTTGTTTGTAAATGTCTTTAGTGCGTTTGTTGGAACTTTAAATTTCTGTATTTTAGGATTTGAAAGTTCACTGAGTGTGATTTTAGAAAAGTGTGTAGATAATCTTAATTTTCTCTCGCAGTCCATGCTTCAACCTTTGTTTAGGAAAAGAATGTGTGTTTGATGGGCTCACCTTGGATGGAGGACTGTGAGTCTTGCATCCATTTTGGTTGATGACTGAGGCTCACCTGGGCATAAATAACAACCAGTGAACTTGCCTTCATCTTACCTGGTGACCTCATCAGAATGGAAACATGCCCCAAGACTTTATTGCCATCTTGTCTGCTGTGATCACATAAGGTCCTTCTATTTAAAATTACATCTCCCATTTTTAGACTAAGAAGGCAACACCAGGCATCCAAGAACTTTTTTTTTAACTGTACCATACAAAAAACTGTGATATTCTGCTATCTTTAGTAAAACTTTATCTATTTGGAGAAGCTGAGTCATAAAAAAAATCCCCTAGCATTTTGTAAAAGTACACTTAAAAAGACCAGTCTCTCTTCAAACTGTATTTTTGGTTTAAAGTTTATTTTGATACTAAAACATTTTAATTCAAGAATATAATCTTT
The DNA here is from genome assembly GCA_001685075.1 of Bramus lutescens. Lineage (NCBI taxonomy): Eukaryota > Metazoa > Chordata > Mammalia > Rodentia > Cricetidae > Bramus > Bramus lutescens. The sequence goes on along the minus strand of LOEQ01007426.1, from coordinate 21,892 downwards.
AAGGCTGAAAACTAAAAGGAAAACATTTTAAAATCCTAGTTTTATAAAGAAAAATCTACTTACTAATTGGAAGCTACCAAAGATAATTAAGATATACAAGTTAATAATTAGTCATACTAAATACTAAAGTAACTTATTTACAGAGAAAAACTTAGAGGGGGAGACCAGTTTTTACCTCCCATTATATAGTCTCCTTTTGCTTCCCATCATATAGTATTATGTATAAGCTGTAAAAAATTTAAGACTAAATCAAAAATATTAAAGGGAACTTATAGTTTGTTTAATGTATAATATTCAGGACAAGGCATATAAAATAGTTATAAAATATTGAATGCTTAATTAAAATGTATTAAATTTACAATACATTTAAATGACAGTGCCCTGCCCCTGGCTCAAGTAGTTCTTCCCATGGATCAAGTATCAGTTCCTTTGGATAGGGCACTATCCCACCAGAGTAAGTTACATGCCTGCTTCATTACAGGGCAAAGATAAAAGGGAAAGAAGACCCGCCAGAATTCTTCTACTACTGCTTTTGACTGTGTAGGACTGGCCAGTTCCAGCTGTGTAGGCCTGACCATCTCTGGTCATGTACACACAATCAGAAAAATCTCCTCCTTATCTACATAAAAGATCAATTACTCTTCATGACTCACATGACAGGGGAATGGATTTCCTTGTCTAGTGGAGGATATCAGAGTCTGAACCCACATCCTAAATGTCTCAAACAGCAGAAAGGAAAGTAGCAATTACTCTGCCCTCGGTGGTCCCCAAATGGAAATATGAGGATGCTGTAAACTGGGGAACCATGTGCCTACATTTACATGCTAGTTCAGTTGTTTATATCCTTTCCACTTGCATTCAACTTTCTCTTAGCCAAAACCAGTTCCAGAGTTCACAACCTAACCAGCCATATTCCCTGATTAAATAAGGGTGTCAGATATTCTGTTTTCAAACTCACAGCTTTAATAAACTATTCAGAATATCCAAGTAGCATTTTGGACAAGTTGTTTTGTATCTATGGAGTCAACTAATGATTTTATTGATACACCAGGCCCTCATATTCTTCAGGAGGAAAGGACAGAGATGAAGGAAGTTCTCCCCAACCAAGACTCCCTTGCATTGCTTCAAGAATATAGTCCAGTCTCTACCCACATAGAGAACTTGAGGGCCAATGCCCACACTCTTACTTTGAAACCTACAAAGAGTATACAGGCTTTGGCAATGAAATAAAATGTATGAATAGAAAGGAGACATCACTCTTTTCCAGGAGCTGAGCTATGCTTCTGATTGTTTCCTGAAAAACTTGCAAAAGCTAATATTGGTTAAAACTCTCTTAATTTGGTTATTTTGCTTGACAAATTATGCCAAAGAAAAAGCAATCTAGTTTTAAAGAAAATGATGTTAAAAATATGATTAATGCTTTCAGGATATGGTGACCTAGAGATTGTCCATTGACAAGAGGACTAAAGAATTGGCTTTGCCTTCTTTGTCAAATCTGCCTACTACATATAAATTATTTATTACAGATTGACATGACTGCCTGCTTTCTTCTCTCATCTGCTGGTTGAGTATATGGAAGAAAAATGTTAGAGAGGATTTTTAAAAGGTTTATTAATATGAGTAATTTAAAAACATTTCAGTTCTTCACTGTAAACGAGGCAAAATGAATTCTTTTTAAAATTATTTTATTACTTAAAAATACCCATCCAAATTCCCACTCCTTCCCCTCCTCCCAGTCCCCTCCCACTCCCTCCACAGACCCTCCAACCCCATCCCCTCCAATCCTAAGAGAGGACTATGTACCCGGCCCTGTGAAAAGTTCAAGGCCCTCTGTACTATATCCAAGTTGAGCAAGGTTTACATCCAAAAAGAATAGGATCCCAAGAAGCCAGTACATGCCTTAGAGACAAATCCCAGTGTCATTATCAGTGGCCTCTCAGTCTGCCCCAACTGTCAACCCCCTTCAGAGTTGACTCCCAGTCCAGTTGGAGTTAGTGAGCTACCATTATCTCAAACAAACTGTCTCAGTGGATGAACCCCTCAGGGTCTTGAATTCCATGCTATACTCTCACTCCTTCAACTCTTCAACTGGATTTTGGGAGCTCCTTCCACTGCTCCGATGTGGGTCATTGCCTCTGTTCCCATCTTTTGTTGGATGAAGGTTCTATGGTAATATTTAAGATAATCATCATTCTGACTACAGGATAAGGTCTGTTCAGATACCCTCTCCTCTATTACTTAGGGTCTTAGCTGGGGTCATCTCTGTGGGTTCTTGGGCATTATTCTAGAGCCAGGTTTCTTACTAACCCCATAATGGCTCCCTCAATCAAGATATCTCTTTCCTTGCTCTCACATCTGTCCTTCCTCCATCTCGACTATCCCATTCCCTTAAATTCTCCTCAGCACCCTCTTCTCCCCTTCCTCCTACCCCCTTTTCCCCATGCAAATTTTTGTCTGTTCCCAATTTCCAGAAGGGTCTATATATGATTTCCTTTGGGTTTACCTTATTAGTTAGTTTCTCTAGGATTATGAACTATAGGCTGGATGACCTTTGTTTATGGCTAGAATCCACTAATGACTGAGTACATACCATATTCAATTTTTGGGGTGGGTCTGGGTTACATCACTCAGGATAGTGTTTTCTAATTCCATCCATTTGTGTGCAAAATTCAAGATGTCATTATTTTTTACCACTGAGTAGTTCTCTAATGTGCAGATGTACTACACTTTCTTTATCCATTCTGCAGTTGAGGAGTATCAAGGTTGTTTTCAGGTTCTGGCTATTACAAATAATGCTGCTATGAACATAGTTGTACAAATGCTTTTGTAGTATGATTGAGCATCTTTTAGGTATATTCCTAAGAGTGGTATTGATGGATCCTGAGGTAGGTTGATTCCCAGTTTTCTGAGAAACCGCCACAGTGATTTCCAAAGTGGTTGCACCAGTTTGCATTCCCAACACCAATGGATGAGTGTTCTCATTGCTCCATATCCTCTCCAGCATAGGCTATCATTAGTGTTTTTGATCTTAGCCATTCTGACAAGAGTAAGATAGTATCTCAGAGTTGTTTTGATTTGTATTTCTCTGATAGCCAAGGAAGTTGACCATGTCCTTAAGTATCTTTTGGCCATTGGAAATTCTTCCGATGAGAATTCTCTGTTTAGTTCAGTACACCACTTTTTAATTGGGTTATTTAGAATTTTAATGACTAATTTCTTGAGTTCTTTATATATTTTGGAGATCAGTCCTTTGTCTGATGGAGGGTTGGTGAAGATTTTTTCCCATTCAGTAGGCTACCTATTTGTCTTATTGACTGTGTCCTTTGCTCTAGAGAAGCTTCTCAGTTTCAGGAGGTTCCATTTATTTATTGTTGCTCTTAGTGTCTGTGCTACTGGGGTTATATTTAGGAAGTGGTCTCCTGTGCCCATGNTTATTGTTGCTCTTAGTGTCTGTGCTACTGGGGTTATATTTAGGAAGTGGTCTCCTGTGCCCATGCATTTAAGGTTACTTCCCAATTTCTCCTCTGTCAGGTTCAGTGTGGTCGGAGTTAAATTGAGCCTTTAATCCATTTGAACTTGTGTTTTGTGCATGGTGACAGATAAGGATGTATTTTCAGTCTTCTACATGTTGACATCCAGTTATGCTAGCACCATTTTTTGAAGAGGCTTTCTTTTCTTCATTGTATAATTTTTTCTTCTTTGTCAAAAAGCAGATGCTCTTAGGTGTGTGGATTAATATCCAGGTCTTCAATTCAATTCCATTGGTCAATGTCTCTGTTTTTATGCCAATACCAAGCTGTTATCATTACTGTAGCTCTGTAATAGAGTTTAAAGTCAGAGATGGTAATGCCTCCGGAAGTACCTTTATCATACAGGATTATATTGGCTCTCCTTGTTTTTTTTATATGAACTTGATTATTGTTCTCTAAAGGTCTGTGAAGAATTGTGTTGGGATTTTGATGGGGATTGCATTAAATCAGCAAAATGAATTCTTTATTGACATAACCTAACCCTAACACTAACCCTACCCTAACCCTAATCACTGACTCAAGTTGTAACTTCAAACGTTTTAGAGAAGCACACATTGAGAAGAAAGCAAGGCAGTCACTACCTCTGGGAGTATTTTTAATTTGAAAATCCAAAATCAGTTTTTTTGGGTGGGGAATATAACTTAAAATTAAATTGCTAATAATTTGATGTTAAGAAAATTTGTATTTTTATCTTTTCAAATATTAGACATAGTATGTTAATGTAAAAGTATTAAATTTTAAAATTTTACCTTATCAAATTGTTTCTAATCAAAATTACATTTTACTTCAGAGTCTCTGTTTTTCTTCACTAAAAAAACAGATGGTATCGTTAATTTTAAAACAAATATACAAAGTTCATCATAAAAACAAGGAACATTACCTAGATATTTTCTGTTCAGGCTCATTTGTCAGATACAAACTTTAACTGACTTCTTTTACAAAGCTTCCAGGTGCTTAAGAGACTAATATATAACAAATAGCTAATTATAATGACATTATCTTTATACAGAACATAGGTGCATTGTCCAGGCAGTTCGATAATTTCTTTTAAGTCATGTTACTCTCGATGCAAAAATTAGCCTCATCTAACTTTGTCTCTTAATGTTACCCATAAAGATGTACAGTAATATCCCCCTGACTAACTTTCTATATCTTTGCCAACTTTTGAATTTCACTATGGCCCTATTACTCCATAATTAAATAATCTGCTTTCAGTCCTCTAATAATGATTTCCCAAGTCTCTTCAGGAGTATGAGATAGCAATATCCTGATGTATCATAGCTGATTAATTTAAGACTCTCTACTGGTACATGACAAGAAGACCTAGAACCATCCCGTCTGACAAAGAACCCCCTCAGCAGCAAACAGCTGTAACCTCTGCTCTGCATTTTAAAAAATATCCTCTTGGAGTTAGGAAAGATGGTTTCCTGCAGAAATACTACACGTTTCTCCTTCACTTACACCCTATGAAAGATATTTATTCCCCTAGAAATTACCTCATGCCATATTTCAACATAGACATTTTGTCCATTCACACATGGGTGACAAAGATGTCTCCTCACAGTGGACTAACATGGTCTTGGCTAAGGTCAGACCAGGTGTCTGTTTATTTTGGCCCAAGTCTCTTAATAGCTGCCCTTAAATGATAAAACATAAAGAGACAGATCATGTACCTGGGTAGGTTAGGAGGTAGAGAGGGTGTAGGAGCAGTTGATGGAGGGGAAGAAATGGGGTCAAAATAGATTGTATGGAAAAAGTTAAGTATTCAAAATAAAACCTCTTTTTCTTCATCTTTATGTAAGTGAACATGTTGGCTCACAATTCAGTCTTGTCCACATTAGGTTAAGAATTTTATGTTCTAAAAGTAATGATTTTATTCTAGTCTAGTTATGCGATGTACCACTGAACTATCTATCCTTGTCTTTATCTCTAATTTTTGGGACAGGGTCTCATTAAGATGCCCAGTTAGGCCTTGAATTTACTCTGTATCCCAGGCAAACTTACAGATCTTGAATTTTTGATTCTCTTTCTCCAGCCTCCTCAGAATCTGGGATCACAAATCCAGTTGAAATGGAATTTTTAAAATGCACAAGGTCTTAGGATAAACTTAGAAAAATGAGGGTGAAGATGCATATGGTCAACTTCATTCTGACTGAGAACTGAGAAATCAGCCTTCTTAGAATGCCAATTACTAATGTATGTATGTATTTTCTCATTCCAGGCTTCAGTATACTCATATTTAAATGTGTATGATTTGTGCAATTACTCAATAAGGAGTCACAGATAATAAGTCAAGTTATCATTTTTTTCTGGAGAGTGGGGAAATAGATTTTAGTGATTTTGTAGCAGACTAGTTAGGCAGATATTACTGAAATATGTTCCCATTCCTTGCTTTCATTCTTTAGGTCAAAGAGTTTTAGAAAGGTACCCAGGCTGGCCATTTTTTTTAACTCTTTAGTTTTTAATTTTTTGTACCATACACCTAATTACAGTAGCTTACATTTATAAAAATATAAATGAGAGTATGCGCTATTAAAGCATGAAAAGACAACTGAAATCACCACGTATGATTCCTGATTATTTTCCACTTGAAGCAACACAGCCAGAAACCATGGAGGCAAAACAACTCACCCACAAGCTCTCTGGCAACTTCAGAAGCCTGCTCTTTGTCCAGTCTTTGTAACATTAACTTGTCCGTTTTTTTACTTGTGACAATCCTGCTCTGCTTTATTTTTCTAATATTGAAAGTTCCTCAGGTATAAGTCACTTTTTCCCCAACAAAACTGTTAGTGCTTCTGGAATGGGAAGTTATGGAGTAACTCCTGCATCCCACCAACACTCTGTCTGCGAAGAGGGAGTAGGATGAACTCTACAGTGGAGTGGAGTTTCCCTTTTCATATTTCTCTCATGATTTCCCTATATTCTTAGATGACATCTTAACTCTTAAAAACTCAGGCTGGAAACACACTTATGATCTGCATCTGTCTACTAAATATCTAAACAATGCTGAAAAAAGAATAAGGTATCTTTTAAAACCATGTGCATTTGGATATGACCTACTTCATTTGGCTGAAACTTGCTCTTCATTGCCAATTTCTATGCAAGTAATCTCTGATATTGATGTAAAACATTGCTTGATAATTTTACTGTAAATATTGTCAGTTTTGCTAGCTAATAACACAATGATGGAGAAACCCTTCATGTCCTTTGCTGATCTCCAGACATAGTGTCTAAATGGAGTCTTTGCATTTATAATGAATAGTACAAAGGGACCATTTGACAATAACTCTCTGGAGTCTTTCCTAGGCCCAAAGGTCTCATTACTCTGCTTTGAACAACCTGTAGGGGTCACAGTAAGATCACATAGCAAATCTTTTTATTCCTTGATAGAAATGGGAGAAACCTTCATTTCAAGGCTAATTATATTAGGAGGTATGCAGAGGGTATTTGCCATTGGGTTCTTAATCTCCATGAAAGTCAAAGTTAACAGACCAAAGTGAATATATCTGAACTTACCTCTGTGACCTTTTTCAACCTCATCTCTTTTGTTCAGTCTCAAATAAAGTCATGCAGACAGAACATAGTGCTCACAGGATGCCCTCATGTCATCATATCAGTAAGGCAGCTAGCTATGGAGGAGCAGGCTGAGAATGGAGAGATCTGGGTTTAGCCCCAATCTTGATGATTTTTGATGGTCTCACCTTGTCATTTGGTTTCCATTTATCCACTTCTCAGGTGGACATAATGCCTATTTTATGGCGGATGTATATGTTATACACAAACTTATAAGACAGCATATCTGTTATTATTATTAATTCAATAGCCTGTGGTTGGGAGAAAACATTACTGAGAACTCTTGAACTCAAGGACGGTGTTTATCTAACTTGGGCATCTTATTAAAATACAGATTCTAGACACTGGCCCCAAGAGTCAGATTTAGCAGGCATGAGGATAAGAATTTACATTTTGAACATGAGCTGCAGGTGATTCTGATGCAGGTAGTTCATGATCCATACTTTGGGCAAAATGTCATGTGGAGGAAAATGAGCAACAAGCAGGCTTAGCAAATATTTGTTGTTTCATTGATTGACTCATTGGGGACTCCAGCTTTTACCTAAAGAGAAGTTTGAATGTGGTTGTCCCTGAAGTAATCAAGAAATCTCTTGTCCTGCTTAATTGCATCCTTGCCTGGAATAACCAAAGCCCACGTCTCTTAGTAAAAGCAAGAATAAGTGCTCAGCAGCCCTGTTAGGAAAACTTTTAGATATTTGCAGAGAGTAGTTATGGCAGCTCTTAGTCATCTCACCTTTACACAAAATAACTCTCTTATTTGCTGCCATTTGAAATCTCTTCTAAGACTCAGTAATTTTACTAATGAATAAAACCCCAAATGAAACAGAAATGAAGATCTAAGCATATTAATATTCAGTGGGAACTAGAGGTCATGTGATATGTTAGTGACATAATGAAGATTTAAGCCTCTTATTTTCAGACTACCATGTCCATATTTTGCTGTTTTGTGATGATATTTTCCTGCTGTATTGATTGAACACTTACCCTTTTCCTGATACTGTGCTGCACACTGTAGGGAGTGGGAAAAATACTATGACCTACATGACCAATCCCATTAATATAACAACTCACTGGCTGGTTGGGAAGAAAATAAAGCTAAAAGCCAGTATGTGGACATCAAAATTTAAATGAGTTTTACTGATTCTATTTTACTAAGGTGGAATTCAAAACCTTGGGTAGGTAACCTGCATAAGCCATAATAACATCTAAAAAAGTTTAGATTTCAAGTTGTTTTTTTAAATTAATTTCATTAGTATTTGTTGTAGCCTTATGCGATATGATGTGCTGGTACAGTAGTGCATGTCTGCCGCACAGCCTGGACTTTCTCCTACTGTGGAGTCAACCATGTCAACCATGGAGTTAGAAAGACAGAATGGAGCTGGTGCTCTAGAGAACAGCTAGTTTTTTCTCCTTCAGCACCGGGATCCCAGGATGCAAAGGTTGGATCCAGCAAGCTTAGATAAAGAAAAGCTTCATATCCTCACAAAGTGAAGCTACAATCTATGGAAATTTAAACTGATTTTACTTATCGCTTGAGAAGCTTAGCCTCTAAGGACACCCCCACCCCAAAGATGGGTAGCCATTCTGGGGCTGTAATTAAATTTTCAAAAATTATGTTCCCAGCAGTCAAATGCTAGGGCTATGAAGGAAATAAACACATGCCTGCTGCCCCACCCACTTTTAATGTTGAATTATCTTACAGTTGATAGTTCTCTAGATTCCTCGACCTTTAAATGCCGAACACTACATGCCTGTTGAATTTTAATCAATTTATTTTTTTCAACTGGAAATGTCAGACTTCTGTATGGAATTACCCAGCACTGCTGATGTGACAAAGATTCAGAGTTCAGTGTCTGAAGTCATGGAATAGTAGCAGAACCAGTGTGCAGTAGGAAACATAATTTGCAAGCAGCCAAATAAGGAAGTAAGAGAACATCTAGTTTTCATTAGCTTTTACTTAGAGGTTGGGAGACCTGAATTCATTTCATTTTCTCTTCTACAGATTGCACAGAAATATTCAGAACTGCTAGTGACTTAAGAATTGTTCTTAAGAAAGACAGACAGGAATAATGAAGTCTTATATATAAAATGCCTACTGTGTATCTTAAAATGGGACTTCCTAACTTTTTAAACATATATATTCGGGACAAAGTAATGGGTTTTATAAAGACATTTTTTATTGAAAGGTGTTCTTTCGTGTACTCTGACCATATCTACCGCCCCTCTTATTCTTGTCTCTCTTTCTACTAGTTCCCTTCCTGTGTTAAATACTCATCCTACTTTGTGCGTGTCATATACATGTATATAACATATATGAACAGCATATGTATGTGCTACATAAAATATATAAGTAATATATGTGTGTATATATGATATGTAAAAATCAGGCCATGAATATATGCATTGTGTATGTGTATGTGCATGCATGCGTGTGTCTGGGATGAGTGTATGAGGGAAGATGTATTTGTCTTTCTGAGTCTGACAGGTTTCATTTAACACGAGGATCAGCAGCTCTATCCCATCTTCTTAATGTGATATAATTATTCTTGACTATGATATAAAAATCCCATAAAGTATATTTATAATGTTTTCTTTGTTCTTCTGTTGATAGACACATAGACTGATTCCTATCCTGAACAATACTGCAATGAGTTCCTCTCCTCACTTAAATTTTATTACATAATAAAGGAGACTACTCAATCACCTCTCCTACAAAATAGCAAGCCCTATGACATCCACAGAGCATGAAGGAGAATAGCATTTAACCATGAGCCTGGCACTAAAACTCAGATTCTTGTCAATTGCCCCAAATTCCCAGAAGTTAGTCACTAACCTCTATTTAATTCTTAGGATGAAAATCAGCCTCAAATGTGTTTAAGGTAAGCATATCTGGCTGGCTTCTGATATGGACCTTATACCTGCTTTGACCTTGGAACTTCATGTGTGTATATTTTATTTTTTATTGTTGCAAATTTTTTCTGTGGTGCAAGAGAATTGTCTGTATTCTGTCAATCATGTTTTAAATAAAACACTGATTGGCCAGGCAGGAAGTATAGGTGGGTCAACCAGACAGGAAGTAGAGGTGGGACAATGAGAACAGGAGTATTCTGGGAAGCAGTAATCTCCCTCTGCAGTCCTGCCCAGACCACGGAAAAAGTAGTAAGCTACCCAGCTGAGAAAGGTACTGAGTCATGTGGCTAATACAGATAAGAACAATGGGTTAATATAAGCTACAAGGGCTATTAAGTAGCCTGAGATAATTGGCCAATCGGTTTTATAACTTATGGAGATCTCTGTGTGATTTTCTCTGGGACTAAATGGCTGGGGGCCTGGGCTGGACAGAAACCCCAACCAGCCTGGCCCCCATGTGACATTTCTGTAGTGCTCCTGGCCTACTAAGCAAAACAAATAGACAGAATATCCCTGAAGCAGAACAAAAGGGAAGACAGGAAACCTCACTAGCTATTTCTCTGACCACTAGGAAGGGTTCTCCACAAATAATGTGGGCTGAAAATTTCTCTCGGTGTGGTTTCCTTCTCCCTAACTCCTTTGCACATCCTTTCTCCTTCTCGCCGCTCTTTGTCTTCACACTTCTCTGTATATTTCTCACTAGATTAAGAAAATGCTAAAGCAGTTTTAGAAATTCATAAGTCTCCTTCCTTTACTGAGAACCATTTCTGCCTTATTGGTTGTCTAAAGAGGGCTGAGATTTAAGTTACTGCACAAACCCTAAGGTGGTAATGGACAGGTTGGACTCCATAGTCAGTAATTCAGTTTAGCTGATCAGAAAAAAACAAACAAACAAACAAACAAACAAACATTTACTCATGTTCACAGGCCCAAACTTCTAATATCTGCTCATGTTTATGTTCCCACTTCCTTACTGTGGAACATCCTGCCTGGCAGGCTGAACTGACATGCCCAAGCAGGAGGGAACTTATCGGGGGATGCTTCTGTATCTTGGCTAGATTGGCCAACAGAGATAGGACCTTACTTAGGCCACTCACAGCTGACAAACTCAGAACCATCAGTCACTCTTGCCACTCTTCCTTGGCATAAGAAAGCAGCAGGTGGCCCACCCTATCTTCTGAGTTCTTTTGATGTCCTTCTGACCTTTCCTTATTCTCAGCAGCTAAGGAGCTCTAGCAAACAGGACAAATATTTGTGCTGCCTTACATGATGCCCAACAGAAAGGTGAACCTGCATTGCTCCTTTTTTAACGAAGGGATTCTAATATCCTCAGCTAATATGTGCAACCTGCTTCAAATGTTTGAAATCTAGTGCGTGGCTATGTAAAACCTCCATTCTCAAGTCCTGAAATTCTCTGTGGTTTTTATTTTCTGATATCTGGACTTTTTACATGCTGTTCTTACTACATACAATGCTAGGCCATCTGGCCCCAGGTATTCACATCTCAAGTATTACCTTTTCTAGAAAAGGTATGGTTGGTCATTCCTTTCCTCTGAGTTCCTCTGGCATGCCTTACGGATTTGAATCAAATGTGAATAGTGTGTAATATTTGAGTTCCTTGAAATTCTTACCATTTTCATTCATCTCTTCACATATCATATGCCAGGACTAAGAATCAATAAACTCTTCTTTAATGAACAGACTGACTGAAGGAATGAACAATGAGCAAATAAAGAGGGGGTATAGTGTGAGAAGGGAGGATGGCCCAGGGAGATAAGTTTGAAGATTGGTGTGCAAATTGTAGATCTGGGGGGGAAAGATAGATGTATCTACACTGTCCAAATGTTGGGATGGTTAAATAGCCTGGGCCCATCGTTTGATTTATCTGTTGTCATGTTTCTCAAGCTTGGGAGATCATAAATATTACCCTTCTTCTCCTGGTAAATTGTCATCATTCCAAGGCACATGGAAGGCTTGAGAATCAACACCTCTACAGGAAAACCCCAGGGACGTGCTCTCTTACAATCAATCAGCAGTACCTGGGAACAAAGTACAGTCACTGATGCCAACTTTTGATCTCCAGCAACAGCTTCTTAGAGTCTTAAAATGGTTCAATGTGGTGGGCTCACACTAAGTTCAGATTGAAAGTAATTTGCTACACGAACACACTTTTATTATTTTCCTTAGACTGATTTTCTAGTAAAAGCATAAGGACTCAAGACAATTTGAAAATGCATACCTAGAGCTGGGAATAGTGGTCTATGCCTGTGATCCTAGCAATCGGGACCTAGAAACAGGTGGATCTTTATGGATTCAAGGCCAGACAGGGTTACATAGTGAGATTCTCTTTCCTTCTCTCTCTCTCTCTCTATATATATGTGTGTGAGTGTGTGTGTGTGTGTGTGTGTGGTATATATGACATATGTGTGTAATATATGTAGACATATATACATATATTATACATATATAATACATAATGTAATATAGCTATATTTTACATATATGTGTATAATATATACATGTGTGTGAGTGTGCATATGATACTAAAAACATACAGATATATTACATAAATATATTTCTAGTTTTCTTGGGATTTTGTCTGTTTCTCTGTCCTCAGAAGTCACAACAGAGCCTAATGCACAGGGGTTTCCTAAATGCACTTTGAAACAAGGTGAAAGGAATCATTTCCCAGCACATTAACGCAAAGAACTGACTTTGTTCTGAAAGTCAATAGTTTCTTTACCTTGACCCTTGCTAGCAAACAGCAGCATGGAAGAGCCATGCAGCAGACACAGGAAGATCTGTTCTCCTCAAAACCTCCAATCTGAAATTTTACCAAGATGCTTAGGGTTCTAAGGCCAGGCATTTTATAATTTGTCCTTTCATCAAGTTTTCCAAGCAGGTGCTTTGCTCTCTGGATCTGTATCCAAAGAAGGTAAATTTCAGATAGCCATTCATTAGGAGAGGGTTCTAAGAATATTGTTAGTGAAAACCCAAAAGGTAATCTTGGATTTCTCTTTGTAAAATCCCAATTGAAAGAGGAGTTGAAATTTTTTATAATTTGCTGGCATATTGAGTAAAACAACTGTGCAAGCAGTAAATTTGTAAAAAATATAATATGTATCTTTGTTTATAGAACTCAGAAAGCAATATTATGATAATAAACTGATTAAATCAGGAATTATTTGCGATTTTTCTACTAATAAAAAATAAGTCAGGACCTGAAAAATAATTCAGTAATTAAGAGCTCTGGCTTTTCTTCCAGGAACTGAGATTCTATTCCCAGCATCCAAAAGGCAGCTCAAAACTGGAACTGTAGATCCAGGGCTCCAGTTGTCTCTGTTGACCTTCAAGGGCACCAGGCAGACACTTGGTGCACAGAAAACCTTGTAGACAAACAGCCATACATATCAAGTAAATAAATAATTAAAAATAATTAGAAAATGAAATGAAAATATTCTTTGTTACATTTAGGAGGCAAGCTAAAGATTACCTATTAAGTGACCAAGACCAAATAAATAAACATCAGAAAAGACAAAAGGGTTTAGTAAGGAAATACAAGCAAAAGCATTAAAGGTAAGAAATACTGAACATTATGTTCCAAAGTACTCTGGGAAACATGACTTGAGAATAATTTGAAATAAAAAGGAATTTTGTTTATGTTTTCTTATTTTAATATGGCTCAATTGATAGAATGACTTTGATTTATTTATTTCTGTTTCTCCTGCTTGATAGAATTATATACACTGTCCTTTCTCATAAGACCTCAACTCCAAGTAGAGCAAAAGGAATGTATTTGCCTAGATGTCTCTCCAGTCACTGGGAATTGGGAAGTGGTGTCTTTGGGCTCATGATGTGTCAGCAGGCAAACATGAGTACGGGATTTCCATGACTGGTCTTGGCCTCTTACACTTATTTTACCCTCCATAAGAATACATGCCCCAGGTAGCCTGTGGGATCAGAATCACATACGAATTACATGAATATCATACATAGCCAGTGAAGCGGCACACAACACACACACAAGAGAGAGAGAGAGAGAGANGGGAGAGAGAGAGAGCTTCTGAAACTTTCATATTTGTAAGCAATCCAGAAATTTATGAATGAAGAACATAAATAATATGGCTTTAACTCACCAATATTTTATGCTTCTCAGTTTTTCACAAACATCAAAGGAACCCAGTCTTTTACATACAAAGAACTCAGTCAGTGAGAAGTCTCTCTGTTCTTAGCATTTCTGGCAGAACCTCATGCAGCCATTTTGTGGAAGCTACTACAGTACTCATGACAGAGATGAGGGGCCAGTTCCATATCTTTTGATGTCCCTGTTCTAACACTGAAGCAAACGCTATGCAGGGTAGTCCATAGGACATGATCTCCAGCTGTGAAAAAAAACCTTCATTTATAATAAAAGACAAATCATGCTGCAAATATAAGCTATTTCAAAATCTCAATAGTTTAGCAAAACTCAGATATATTTCAGTCTCATTAATTCCAAGTGGTCATCTAAAGCTACTACTAGTCTCCAGATGGTGACATGGGGTGTATCAGTGAACAAACATGGCTTCCATGGTCAACAGGATAGGTAAACGAAATCCAGAGTCTCGGAAGTAAGTTTTATTCAGAAATAACACACATTACATTATTTTATGTATTCAGAAATAACACACATTAAATTGTTCACTGATAGACACATGATCCTGTCTCATTAGAAGGCAGTAGAAAGAATGGCAATATCTCCTTGTGCTTGGAGATAGAAAGAGATGTGTGCATACACAGGAAACCTCAATCATGATATTTTGTCTGCTTTTTAAGTGGAGAAGGTTGTAAGGAAGCTATCCACAGGTGAACATTAATTCCTGTGCTGAATGCACAGGAGCCATCATTAGCTTGTGGATGTACAAGCTGAAATTATAAAGAGGATCCTGGAATATTGCTAGAGATGCATGCATTTAAGGGCAATGTCTCTGTTAACATGAAAGAATTTCAACGGAGTGTTCACTAGAACTCTGAGCAGTGGAGGTCTTCAAGAAATCACTCTGTGTAACTTGGTCTGGATTAATGAACCTACCAGGATAATTGGAATCCTACATAGCAAAGAGCACAACCTTCTGACCCCACTGAAGAACAAAATTATGTGGCAGAAGGATGAAGCCTTTGAATATCTCCCTGAATCTAAGTGGCTTTGAGGTGGATAAAATTATACCTAAATTACCCCAAAGCCACCCAACTATTAAAAATTCTGAGTAAGAAAAGAAAGTGTTAAACTGAAGTAAGGCACCAAGTAGACACACTGAGATCCTGACGGGGAAAAGCAGCTTTGCTCTAGAGGTCACAGTTGGTGTGGGCACTGCTATGGGAAATTACAGTGAGGCTCACATTGCACAAGCCAGGTAGTGCTTAGCTGCTGTAGAATGGGCTACATTCACCAATAAGACATCAGTGTTCCAAGTACAGAACTTGTGAATTGGGCAAAATAGCCAGAGGGATACTAAAATTGTTTTATAAGCTCAGAAAAATAGGAAGCATTGTTTCAAAATGAGTCATACCATACAATTTGTAGGTCTGCACAAGAAGAAAAAAATTGTAACAGCTAGGGAGTTAATAAGAGAGCTGGATAAAAACTGTGTTCTTGTATCGTGGGTATGATTGTATTTACAATGGTCTCTATTTGGTATAAAAAGTAAACTTCTGGCTTGGAAGAAGGTAATCTAGACATGACCCCCAGATATATTATTTTATTTTATTCCACCTTGCAGCAGCTAAATTTGTAGCTATTCCAAGCATGCACACAGTCTGAATGTGCACTGACAAATGATCAGCTCTATTTCCCCAGCAGATCTCCAACCCCTGGACACCCAATCACATGTGTATATGTATATGCTGTATATGTAAATGTATGTACACACACATGAAACAGTCTGGTTATGATTATTGAAGGGTGAGTGTTGTTGTTAACCATTACTTTAATGTTGAGAAAATGTGAGTTGACTCTAATATTTAGTTGTGAAACTCAATGTAACACAAATAAGTTCATATATGCTATGCTAATGCTCTTGGGAAAGATCTGCATTCAGAGTAAAGAGGTCCCTGATAGTTCCATCATATGATCTAAGGGCAAGTGTCCTCTCTCAGACAGTCTCCTGCTCTTAGACTGAGGTTTTTTTATTTAAATGAACTGTTTCATGGCAATCAATGCATTTTATTATTATGATTATTCTAGTAGCATATGTGCATACATGTATCTGTGCAAGTTCACACATACATACTGAGATGCTAAAGGAAGACATCAGGTATCCTCTTCTTTCCTTCTCTGCCTCTGTGACAGCCCAATATTGAATCTAAGCTCACGTTTTTATTTTGCAAAGATTAGTGGCCAGGAAGCCTCAGCTATTCTCCCATGTCCACACCTGACTTGAAGCAGGGATGGGCTTACATAGCATTTGGTCAAACCCAGTGGTTCATTTGGGTGCAGAAGATATAAACTCGGGTTTTGCTGCTAGTATTCACACACAGAAAATATTCTCACACACCGAGCCATCTCCCCAGGCTAAGAAGTGTTATTCCAGAACTGAACATCCTAAGGTAAACTAGAAATTCCTTCATTTGTAGTCATTCCACATAAAGTAGAAAACACAGAAACTCACTGTCTATTATATGCATTGCATATGTATTAGATATTTGTGTACACATATGTATTCAAAATATATATTTGCCATATATAACAAATATTATAAATATAAAACATGTGTATATACACATTACTGTATATATGCACATATTCACAATATGTACATTTGTATATATACACATTCATATATATACATACATACCTATATTTGGCTTTGTGAATGTTGCTGGCTTAATTGTCAATTTAGTGTCCCTATGCTACTAGGAAACCCAATTTTATTGAATTAACCTTGAGTTCTTGCCAAACACATGGGTATCAGTAACTGAGTGGTGTAGGAGAGTCTTCTTTCTATGCGTTGTTTTCATTAGTTGAATAAAGAAAACTGCCTTGGCCTTTAGATAGGGCAGCCCTTAGGTGGGCGTAGTAGACAGAACAGAATTCTGGAAGGAAGAAGACAGAGCAGTGTGGCAAACACCATGGCTCCCTCCTCTCTGAGACAAATGCTGGTTAGACTCATGCCGATAAGCCACAGTCAAGTGGCGATACCCATTAATGGGGATGGGTTGAACAAATATGTAAGAGTTAGCCAACAAGAGAGTAGAACTAATGGGCCAGGTAGCAATTTAATTAATACAATTTCCATGTAGTTATTTCAGGGGCTAAGCTAGTCAGGCAGCGGGACACAGCTTGCTGCTCTCTCCTTACAACAGATTGGCACCCATCATGGTTAACTAACACCACATAAAACCTGAGAGGGCTTTAAAAGGAATTCTAGACACAAATATAAAGTTTAGCACAGCTGACGGCGTGCTATACCTTCTTTGAGAGAAAATTTTCTAACTTAGCAGCCTTACAA
>LOEQ01007425.1:38590-60026 GCA_001685075.1 Bramus lutescens | reverse complement strand
TTAAGGGAGCCATTTTAGGGTTGGCAAGAGACTTGGCTCTAGAGGGGATCCCAGGTGTCCATGGGGATGACCCCAGCTAGGTCCTTGGGCAGCAGAGTAGAGAGTTTCTGAACTGGCCTTGCCCCACAATCACACTGATGATTATCTCAAATATCACCACAGAATCTTCGTCAGGTGATGGATGGAGATAGAGACAGAGACCCTCATCAGACCAGCAGACTGAGCCCCCAAGGTCCAGTTTAAGAGCAGAAGGAGGGAGAAGATGAACAAGGAAGTCTGGATGGCGAGGGGTTGGTCCACCCACTGAGACAGTGTGCCTGTTCTAATGCGAGCTCACCAAATCCAGCTGGACCGGGACTGAATGAGCATGCAATTAAACCGAACTCTCTGAATGTGGCTGAAAATGGGGGCTGACCGAGAAGCCATTGATAAAGGCACTTGTTTCTATTGCCTTTACTGGCTTTTTGGGAACCTAGTCTATTTGGATGCAAAGCTTCCTAGGCCTGGATGTAGGGAGGAGGTCCTTGGACTTCCCACTGGGCAGGATATCCTGCCCTCTCTTAAGGAGGGATGGGGAGAGAAGAGAGTGAGTTGGGGGAGTGGGAGGGGAATGGGAGGAGGGGAGAAAGTGTAAATTTTTGAATGGAAAAATAAAATAAAATAAAAAGGTTACAACTTACCGAAGAAGTATATAAAGCATTTGAAATCACCCCATTAAAGAAACTTTTACATGATAAAAGGGGGAGGAGCTTAGTCCTTCCTCAATTTGATACGTCATGCCTTGTTGGCACACAAGGGAGGACTGCCATTTTTTGAACAGAAATGGAAGACTGGATTAGGGGGCAACCCAGGAGGGACAAAGATGGAAGGAAGGAATGGGAAGAGAGGAAGGAAGCGAAATGGTGGTTGGAATCTAAAATAAATGAATAAATTTTCTTTGTAATAATAAAAAAATCTTCCTTTGTTTTATTTTAATGTATTATAACAATCATGGAGAAATCAAAAATACATGCAATGTGTTTTGAATATGTCCATCCTCCACTCTTCTCCTTAAACCCCTCCCAGACACCTAACCATGTCTCCTTCCAGTTTCATGGCCATCCTGGCCTATCGGTTATCCATCGAAGCACAGGTAACTCTGAGGAAAATTGACTCTCCTCCCACAGGAGCCATCAACTGCTCATAGTTTCTCAGTTAGAATTAGGGCCTGGGGAATACCGGCCCCATCTACACTGGAAAATTTACTAGCTTGTTCCTGTGCAAGCAACCACAGCTGCTATGAGTGCACATTTACAAACCTCCAAAGTATGGCTGCTGCAGAAGAAAACCACCCATTGGTAGATTTGGCTATACAACCTTGCTATCTATCTCAAGCTAACCTTAAACTTGTGACAGATAATCCTTCTGCCTCAGTCTCCACAGTTCTGTGATTACAGACATGAACACTGAGCTGTATTTAAATATCTGAATAATAGTTTTGTACCTTCTTAAAGCACAGGATATACTGAATCTAAAGCTTCTTAAATCCTCTTTTATAAAAGTAAATATGGAATAAAATAGGATTTAAAAATTCAAAGTGAATTCACAGCTTCTTAGAGGCTGTCTTAGAGTAAAAGCATTTATGATCAGGTAAATAACTAAGAAATTCTTGTGTCAAATATATTTAAAGTTATTCCTCACTCAGAGAGCGACTAAATAAAATGTATAAAATAAAAGCCTATTTTTATGATTTCCTCTATGATTCCTAATTTTATTACTTAATATCCACAATATTTATAGTATGGAATTTGTATGATTTTCGTTTCCTCTAATTCCTATGTGTTTTATTGCAGAAGCTATAATTTTATTTGAGTTGAAAAATTTATTTTGGATATTAAAATGACATAGTATTACAGGAATGTGTAAGTGATAAAAGCTGAGCAACAAAAGTGCAAAGTCAATATACATGCTTCATTAATTAGTCCAAAAGATTGCAAGGGAAACTTCTTAAATTAGAGCCATTTGACTTAAATATAGTTACAATAAAATATATGAAAGTCATAAGCGCATACTATATACAAACTCTGTAATTTGTTCAAAGTGTTTCTTGGTCTATAGATACAAACATTGACTGGAATGGGACAAAAGAAGTATATGTGAAAATAAACTCTACTCGCATTTTTCTCTATTTTGTCTCCTCTTGTTTTACTAGCAAAAAAAAAAATCTATCCCTTTCAACCTCTGTGCAAGAAGCATACCAGTGTATGACTTGAAAACTATCCCAATTGCAGTATCAGACTTTTAGCCCTTCAAAAAGTCCCCTTTGTTCTCAAGATAACAGCTAAATTCTTTCTCTGTCTGTAAGGCCGGACCTTGTCTGAATTCTACCTCCATATCTAGAATCAACTTGTGCTTTTTTTTTTCCTTTGCTCCAAATTGCCCCTCTGCTCATATTTACTTCCTCCAGGACAGCAGGTCATGACCTCCCAGAGACTTTGTTTGATAATTTCCTGAAACAATATCCTTCTTTTTCCCAGATCAGGCAACCCGCAGTCACCCTGCATTTCCTTGCATTTCCTCAGAAAACACACCCTTGAACTTTCAGACTAATTTATACTTTGCTATTACATTCTCTGAGAGACTCACAACTCTCCTTTCACTATTTTTTTTAATCTCTCATGACTGGTGAGGTCACTTCTCCAACCACACAGAATGTAAGAAAAAAGAAAACACTCTGCCTTCCAATTTTTAATAATTATGATCTCATGCTCACAAATATGCCTATGCATAGTTGGTACTTGTTTAACATATTTGCATAATAAAATGAATTCTTTCCTCATGAACTAAATGTACATATATTCACATAAATATCAAATAACCTCTTAAATGACATAATACACAGTGGAGAGTTTGATAGTTCAGAGGATATCGTATAAAATTATAATTCCCAAGGATAATTATACTCCTGTTTTCTATTTTTTGCCTCCCAGCACAAAGAGATTTTAACTCCAACTATTGTTACTATTACACAACTGAATCCTTTAAAAATGTTAAATAAAAATTAGGGTCTAGCATTTAATGTATTTTAATTAGAGAAAATACCTTATGGATCTATCTGTATGTGAGCTATGAGCACAGTGATGAAGTGACATTATGTTAAAAAGAAAGTTGTGCATTCTTGTTTAGCTAGCCTAGAATGTGCTGTGTAAAACAGAAAGAGCTGGTTTTCTTTTTGATTTATGTTTAAAAATCACTTATGAGTGAGTACATATTATAATTGTCTTTCTGGGTCTGGGTTACCTCACTCAATATGATGTTTTCTAGCTCCATCATTTTGCCTGAAACTTTCAAAATGTCATTTCTTTTTCTGCTGTGTAGTACTCCATTGTGTATGGAGTTTTCCTTATCTGTTCTTCGGTTGAGGGGCATTTAAGTTGTTTCCAGATTCTAGCTAAATAATGCTGTTATGAACACAGTTCAGCACATGTCCTTGTGGTATAATTGAGCATTCTTTGGATATATACATGGAAAGTAGTAAAAGACAAGGTCTCTTGAGTAAATTGGGAGCATGGGGACCATGGGAGAGGGTCAAAGGGGAAGGGAGAGACAGGGAGGGGAGCAGAGAAAATGTATAGCTCAATAAAGTCAATATAAAAAGAAAAAATAGAAAAACCAAAAAAGATCCTGTTTCAAACAATGTGAAAGGTGAGAACCAACTTTTGAAAGTTCCTGCCTTACTTTCACACGCAAACCAAATCTTAACATGTGCTGTTTACCGTTACACAGCATTTTTCAGCCTGGCTACTCTTAAGAACTCTTGACTGAGTCTTCTCTCTCCACCATTTGTTTTACCTTAGAGAGCTAATTACAAATGCTGATGCAGGCCGCCATATTGGGCTTTTTATGTGGGCTCTGGAGTTTATGTTCTCGTTAGCATACGTTCAGTACAGATGCCTTTGTCCACAAAGGCATAGACACCAGTTCAGCACCATTCCACTGTGTTCTTTGAATTAAGAATATAATGGTGAAGAAAGAAATCTGCATCTAGGACAATTACGGTATTCTAATGAACAATTAGATGTTACGTGGGAGCAAAATATTCTGCAGGATGCTAAAGGTAAAGCCCAATTTGGATTTAGTAGTAGACTTCTGCTATATCAAGCATGAACAGACGTGTAAATAATATGTGTATGTGTGTGTGTTTGTGTCACATAACTGTGTGAAATAGCACACAAATGTGTTTGTTTGTTGAAAATCAAATAACATTATATGTAGCAAAAATTTTGGAACAAAGAAAATTTGTAGAAGAACTCTTTATACATTAAACAACCAGAAATAAGGCAAAGAAGATGGGAATGAGCATAAAAATCACAAGATGAGTAACATCCAAGGGTACAAGTGATTGAGAAAAGAATTCCTGGTGAATAAATGGTAATTATTTCTGGGAAATAATGTAACTAAAATAATACACTTATTTAAAATGTATATATAGATATATTCACATATATTTCTAAGTATATATATATATATATATGAATTTTATGGTTGGGGAAAAGAAGGAATATTCATAACTGTTTGGAGAGAGGAAAAAGGAAAAAGAAGGGAGAAAGAGACAAAGAATAAGTTTAAGAACTTGTTCACCTAAATGGCCAATAATTATGTTTGATCTCCCTGTTATGGATACTAAGAGTGAGCTATGGTGAGTTTGGCAAACATTCCGAGATAATGATTTATATTTCAGGTCTCATGCAGTAAGAGAAGAGCTCATGACCTAGGGAGCCACAAAGAAATAAACCCACAGAATTCTGTAGCTCAGACAACACACTGGGGAGGACAGAAGAGCTAAGAGAATACTCCCTGTCTTCCAACATTCCCAAGTGCTGTCAATCCTCTCTAGGTAGGTCAAGTACATGGGTATATTTTTAATGAATTACTTCTATCTGTGTCTGTCTCTTTGTATGTATGTGTGCCCATGTGTGTGTCCATCTCCCTCTCTCAACATTCCTCTCTCATATTTTTGAGATAAGCACAAATCACATTGACCAATCTAGCCTCACTCTCACAGTGCTAACTATGTAACTAAAAATGGCCTTGGCCTCCTGATTTTCCAACCTCCACCTTCCCAATACAGGGAATGCAAGTGCACACTCTTGGAGGAGGGAGGATGCTTGTTCGTTCCCTGCCACTTAGACCTGAAATAATAACTCATAAACTATAATATTTGCAATTATATTTGACCAATATCTTAAGCATATTGATAGCTAAAGCATATATCTTAAACTAAACCATCTCCATTAATCTGTGCATCACTATGAGGTTGTGGCCTACAGGCAAAGTTTCAGCAGGCTCCAGTAGAGGCATTTGTCCTGGTGGCAGTACATAGCTTCTCCCTGACTCTGCCTACTCTCTCTGTCTCTCTCTCTGTCTCTCTCTGTCTCTCTCTCTCTCTCTCTCTCTNATCTTTCAGCCTGGATTTACTCTGTTAAACCATTGGCTGAAAGCATCTTCTTTATTACCAATAAAACATATTCACAGCATGCATCACCTCCGACATCAGCACAAGATTTCATTTTGAAAGATCAAGGCTAGCTTATGGTCTTTGTAGGTGATATAGGCAACCAAGTTTGTTTACCGTGCAATATATATATGGGGAATTATTGCTAAGTAAGCTGATGACACCTGCTAATTATCATCACTAAGATCCTGCTCCAGTGCCCCAGTAGAAGAAATTGTTTCTCATTGGATCATTCTGGACAGATACTGCTTCGCATTGCTCTTCTTTGTCAAGATCAGATAGCATACTGTGAACTGGTTGAAAACTAATCTTTAAACTATATTTTGGTTTTCTGGAATTTTTACTATAAGTAAACAAGGCAGTAAGAAATTTGGGGCTTTTTTTAGTTTAAAATCAAGATTGTAGTTTACCTGACATGAATTTGTCTCCACTCATCAGGACTCAATTGTGATAGGAAAAGGATCTTGTACAGAAATACGTGTGTTGTACATTTCAAAGAAATCCCTAGGGATAGGAGTCCAGAGCAAATGACACAAAGTCCACAGGGCAGGGCCATAATGATATACTTCTGTTGGTATCTCCAAATGGCTGTAGAAAGCAGGTTAATGACAGATTGTAGGTGACATAAAGCAGAGAAATGGATCTAAATGACTATCAGTCTTTCCACAGAGTTTCTAAGGACTGAAACATGGTTCACATGTTTGAAAGGCATAGGCTTTATCAACTGAGCCATTTCCCCAGCACCCTAAATATTAAAAAAAATAATCTAAATTAAATATTTAGAAAGTACACATTTTGTTACTCAAGAGGGTTATTAAGATAATACTTATAATGTCTTTGTTAATCTCACTAGTGTCCTTAATTAGTGTAGACAAACAAACTCTGCCAATAAGGAAAGCTTAGGAATGTACTAATCTAGTAAAATATCAATGACTTGGAGTCTGTTAATTCACTGTGTGAGGTTACTTAAATTGCATGCTGGGAAGACAAATTATGTCTGTATTTCATGGCTTCAAGCTCAGTGAGCACTGAGGTATAAATGTTACTCTCCTCTTAGCTTCAACTTAACTTACAATTATAATAAATAAGTAATATAATCTTACAGACTATCCTTTTTTATTTTACTAAAAGATGTCTTAGCATGCCAAGAATGACCTAAGGGCTATTGAGGTGTGATTGTCTTTCATTTTAGTGTTAAAAACCTTTGTGCCCAATAAAATTTGCATTGACTCATTTAATGGCATATAAATGTTAGAGATTAGTACCTATAGTTCTAGGGGAAAGAATTCCAAAGTCAAAATGTATGGAGGTGTTCTGGGGAAGTTTTTGTCCTATTTTGGGGACTGTCATGTTGTCTGTGTCTTTATATAGTGAAAGTACAAAAAAACTCAGAGATTTTTATGTATATCGTTTGTGCCTTGAGGCAGATTCTTGCTGTGTAGCTCAGCCAGCCAAGAACATGAGATATTCTCATTTCTACTGCCCAGGTCTTAGAACTGTATGTGTGTACCACCATAGTCAAGCTGATCCTCCCTTATGTCTCACCTTCTTAGATGCCTAACCTCCAAATGAAAAATGTAAGAAGGACCACAAGAGGAAAAGAAAAATATAAAGTCTGTGTTCTTAATCAGTTATCTATCAAAACATATTTAAGCAAATTTGTGATAAGATCCTAGGTTGGGCCACAAGCCCATTCTAAAGGCAGACAAAGAGCCCCTGTGACTAATCCATGTGTAAACTACTAGCAAGAAGAAAACACCAAACATAGCAAGTGATAAATCTCATTAGTGACAAATTTAAATAGGCCTGTATCTTCCCATGATTTTATTTCACAATTGTTAATTTCACAGGCCACACAGTTGAATAATACATTATGAGTGTCACATACACTTTGCTTCTTTTAATACCTATGATATGTAGGTTATGAATAAAATTAACTGGATTAATTAACAAAAAATGTGTAGGTCTCTCTTGCTAAAGGTTTTCCTCTTTGAACTAGAACATATACGTATCTATCACACAGCTATTGCTTCATGACAGGCTCAGCATCCCTGACTTAATCTTACATCTGTTCTCTTTGTTGCTCTAAGTTCTGAGACCTTAGATCTTCATGCAAATGTGATCATATTTTTAAATGTTTTGTTCAAGAAGATAATGCAGGGTGAGCTTGGCCTGTTCCTTCATGATTCTTCTGCTTTGTCTTTGCTTTCTCAATGTCTAAAGCATGTGACATTTTTCATTCTTACAAAAAATGGTCATCTAGACCAAATTATGAGCTAAAACAATTATATACAATGATGATAGTGCAGTAACCCAGTCACTGCCCTACGGATTTGAATTATCCATCAAGTACTGCTCCCAAATGCTTATACACACTAAACATCTTGTGAAACTATGCCCATGACTAATGGATATTTATCAATATTTCTCATGTTGCTTCCTTTCTTAAAAAGAGAATCCTGATCACATCTGATGAGGATTTCTCCCTTTGCCTGGAATGGCCTGACTGCAGCAGAGTTCCCATTAAAACTCTGGAGTTTTGGTGGCTATAAACTTTCAGACATGTGTGCTGGGAATTGAACTCAGGTCCTTTGCAGGAACTGTATGCAATGCTTTTAACTGTTGAAGCATCTGTCCAACACTTCATAGTAAATCTGTTTTATTTATTTATTTATTTATTAAAAATTTCCACCTCCTGCCATCCTCTCATTTCCTTCCCACTCCCCCCACTCTCCCTCCCCCTTCCTCTCCAGTCCTAAGAGCAGTCAGGGTTTACTGCCCTGTGGGAAGTACAGGGTCCTGCCACCTCCATCCAGGTCTAGGAAGGTGAGCATCCAAACAGACTAGGCTCCTACAAAGTCCGTCCATACAGTACAATCAAAACTCCAAACCCAGCGCCATTGTCCTTGGCTTCTCAGTCAGCCCACATTGTCAGGCACATTCAGAAAGTCCGGTTTGATCACATGCTCCATCAGTCTCAGTCCAGCTGGCCTTGGTGAGCTCCCATTAGATCAGTTCCATTGTCTCAGTGGGTGAGTGCACCCCTCGCGGTCCTGACTTCCTTGCTCATGNCATGCTCCATCAGTCTCAGTCCAGCTGGCCTTGGTGAGCTCCCATTAGATCAGTTCCATTGTCTCAGTGGGTGAGTGCACCCCTCGCGGTCCTGACTTCCTTGCTCATGTTCTCCTTCCTTCTGCTCCTCATTTGGACCTTGGGAGCACAGTCCGGTGCTCCAGTTTGGGTTTCTGTCTCTGTCTCCATTCATCGCCAGATGAAGGTTCCTGGTGATATGCAAGATATTCATCAGTGTGGCTATTGGACAAGGCCAATTCAGGCACCCTCTCCTCCACCGTCCAGGGTCCTAGCTGGTGTCATTCCTGTGGACTCCTGAGAACCCCTCCAGAGCCAAGCCTCTTGCCAACCCCAAATGGCTACCTCAATTAAGATATCTCCTTCCCTGCTCCCATATCTGTCCTTCCTCCATCTCATCAATTGTTTTTTAAGGGACATGTAATTCCAGGTCTTACAAGGTTTCATTATCATTTGAACCTACTTAACATAAAGTTGAACATTTTTGACATGTTCTGTACTGCTTCATTGACAGTAACAAATTTATCAGGTCATGGATTAGTTGTTAGCTTAGGTACTTGCAAATATGAAATGATTTTCCCACCTTTAGTAAGTTGAAGTTTGACAGAACTAAAACAACATTGAATGTGCTAGAGAATTCATATATATATTAGTTAGGGCAACTTAAGTAAAACAAGAGTAAACTCTGGCTAATATCATGTATTGCCAATTTGTACTTACAAAATAGTTTGATTGCTGCCGAAAATATTTATTTAAAAATTCATCTTGATGTAATGCCACAATTTGAAATAAAAGCATGTATTATAAACTAATTTGTTACTCTGTTTTGATTCTGCCTTAACAAATAACTTATAAGAAATATAAATAATGCATATATGTTATATGTTTATATGTATATATACAATATATATATTGTATATGTATGCATGTGTGTATGCATGTGAGAGAGTGTGTTTATGTTTCCAGTTACATCAATTACGTTTTAGTCAGAATGGAAAGTTATTATACATAGCATCAGAATGGAAAGTTATCATACATAGCATCAGAAAGCATAAGGTGTAGTGATGTAGCCACTATTCATTGCTGGGAAAATGCAATGTGATACTAAAAAACAATGGACAAGGTTTGTGACCAAAACAAAATGTTCTATGAATTTTTTAATCTTTTAAAATTTTTTAATTGATTTTATTGAGCTGTATATTTTTATTGGCTCCACTTCTATCATCTCCATTCCTTTTCTACCCTCTCCCATGGTCGCCATGCTCCTAATTTACTCAGAAAGGCTTGTCTTTTCCTACTTCCCATATAGATTAGATGCATGTATGTTTCTCTTAGGGTCCTCTGGGATTGTGATTTTCTTTGCTTTATGTTCAAAAGTGACTCATGAGTGAGTACACATGGTAATTGTCTTTCTAGGTCTGGGTTAGTTTACTCAATATGATGTGTTCTAGCTCCATCCATTTGCCTGCAAATCTCAAATGATTTTTTTCTGCTCTATAGTAATCCATTGTGTAAATGTACCTCATTTTCCTTATTCATTCTTTGGTTAAGGGTCATTTAGGTTGTTTCCAGATTCTGGTTGTAACAAACAAAGCTGCTATGAACATAGTTGAGGACATGTCCTTGTGGCATGACTGAGCATCCTTTGAGTACATACACAAATGATATTACTGGGTCTTGAGGAAGGTTGTTTGCTAATTTTTTGAGAAGTTGCCATACTGATATCAAAAGGGTGTACCACCTTGCACTCCCACCAGCAATTCACGAGTATTCCCTTTACCCCACAACCTCTCCAGCATAAGTTGTCATCAATGTTTTTGATCTTGGCCATCTTACAGGTTTAAGTTGGAATCTCAGAGTTGTTTTGATTTGAATTTCTCTGATAACTAAGGATGTTGAGCATTTCCTTAAGTGTCTTAAGTCCTTAAGTCCTTAAGTTGAGAGTTCTCTGTTTATGTCTGTCCTTTATTTTTTAATTGAATTATTTGTTCTTTTGATGACCAATTTCTTGAGTTCTTTGTATATTTTGGATATCAGACCTCTGTCTGATGTGGAGTTGCTGAAGATCTTTTCCCATTCTGCAGGCTGCCTTAATTGTTTCTCTCAGTGCCTGTGCTACTGGAATTATATTTAGGAAGTAGACTCCTGTGCCAATATGTTCAAGTGTACTTCCCATGCACAAAGTCATGTGAACTTTTAATAAGTCAGATTCAAAGGCTTTCCATTCAATTGTTTTAATTCACAAGAGAACAAGCATGCACTTGATTGATTCTGGATTTAGGCACCTGAGCCCAAGATGAGACAAAAATCAATACTTGTGTTTTGGGTCTTTCTGTCTCATCCATTTGCCATTAAGTATTTTTCTGCTATTAATATGCATTTGAATGCTCAATTATCTACTTATAATTTAGCATTTTAAAATTAGTGTAGTTGAATCACTTCTAAATTTGAGTATGCAGATGAAGTACTATACCAAGTTGTATTAGACAAATTAGGCTACTCTTGATTGAAGGCAATTTAGAAATCTTTAAGTATGACTTGTGCTATGTATGTTTTTAATTGATTCTTGAACATGGGAACTTTAGTATAACTGTGCGCCAGTCAAGATAAAGGCACACAGATGAGAGGGTAGTTCAGTTAGTATTTTAAAGAGGAGAGGGGATATGCAGGATCACTTTGATATGCCAGGAATTCCAGAGGAAAGGAGAAGCTTAAAATTGTTGAGAACAATAACTGACATGCAGGATTCTGAGCAAAGCCTTGTGTGTGTGTGTGTGTGTGTGTGTGAGAGAGAGAGAGAGAGAGAGAGAGNCAAGAGAATAAAATGAAAGTTAAAATGGCTTGTGCAGGTTCATGGTAACAAACGATTCAAAACCTACACTGAGAGGTTTTATTGAAAGTGACAGAATCACTGGATTAGAAGCAAATGGTTTCTTCCTGACCAGGTCTACATCATGGAATAAGCCTAGTATTAGCTTTGACATGATGAAATTAATAGTATGGAGTAAATCATATAAAACTCAATCCCCTTTAATAAAGACTATTTTCCCAAAGGCTACATGGCATGTAATATTTCAGTGACTTGATAATCAACTAAATACTAAAATACAACTTAAATATAAGTGGTTTCACAAAAATACACTATGCTGCTTTGAATTGTAGAACATGGTAAAAGTAATTGATATATAATTGATGTTGCTTGCAATTAGTTTTTCATTTTCATGAAATATCAGGATCTAAAATTGATCAATAATTCTAACTTGAGGTCCAGCTAGGCTTTATGAACATCGAATCTTAATATTTCCTTGGCTTTAATTTCTATGATATCACTGAATCTATGAAGTCAACTTAGCTTAATTACAAATGTCAAGTTGATGACTGAGCCCAATGCAGGTTTGGTTTTTTTTTTTAGGATTGCCATCCTCAGTGACTCTTGGTACTAATGGAAAACCCACATTTGTTCTTAAATTGGGACATCCTTTCCTTTCTTTTTTTATAATGCTACCAAGTTTTCAAGGTCAGCATACTAAAAGTTTACTTGAAATAAGCAAATGCTAATGATCACATAATACATTTAAATGTATTTTTATTAGGCAGAGGAAATAACTATCTTAAATTTCAACTTTTCTAAGGATTACTCATTGGTGAAATGCATTTAATTTTCTAATTTATTAATATTTTGATTAGAATCCTTTAAATGTTCTCAACAGAATTGATGAATGCAAGTGAAGAAAATTCATCATTGGGAGGAAAGTTCTTTTGCAGTCACAGATTACAGACGAATTGTGTCACCTTTGGAAAATTGAAAAGTCTTTGAACAACGATTATGACTTTTAATTATTGCATATAATCCCAGTTCTGTATACCCTACTCTTACTGAAGAGAGCAAATCACTTTCAAATAGTAATGTAACAGAAATGAAACATGTATTCCATTCCTTAATAGACTTTTTTGTTTAGATTAATCATAACTTAAAATTACTTTTAACAAGTTCTCCTAATAAATTTCAGTATAGGAAAGAGCACCAAAGCAAGTACAAAGTCTTGAAAATTGTTTGAGAACCTAAAAATCAAATAATTTTACTTTCATTGTCAAGTCATAATTCTTTATGGCAAATCAAAGTAATTTCCTGGTTACTTTAATTGGTAGAATACATTCATTATCAGAAGTTTCTTTTCCAAGGGCATTATATAATATGATTGAAAAATGACTAATATGTAACATGTGAATGCTTGATTAGCTTGCTTCTGCCATCCCTGCCACTCTGCAGAAGGAAGTTTAAGTAAAAGCATTTTAATGAAGAAAACACTGTTTCTCTTATTGGGGCCTGATTATTCCTCCTCCACTCCCTTTCTTAGGCTTCTTTTCACCCCTGCAGTTAATTAAAGGTACTTCAAATTTAATTGCCTTTTCAAAAGTCCTGAAACTCATCACTCTTCATTATTTTAGACCTAAGTACTTAACTTTTCCCCACATATTATCACTGATGACCTCTTGGACTCTCATTTCTTTCTCTTTCCTTTATTGGTTTGATGCCAGATTTATTTGACCTCATAAGGGACCTTCCACCCAGCTCAGTAAAAATTTACAAGTCATGGGTGAGCCTTGATCCCTCAACACTAATTAGCCTTGCTCTTTGCCTTGTTGGCATGCCTTGCCATAACTGCAGTACTAATTATGAAGTGAAGTAATTCAACGTATTGATGGAGTCATTTATACATTCTACTTTGTACTTGATATCCAGGATACCACTCAGGAGGCAGAGAAGTTATTGTTCTTATTATTAATTGATACAATTTTCATACTTATTTTATATCTAATTATATATGGACATTTAACTGTAATGAGAAGAGTACTAAAATGTTGAAACATAGAATGCTACTACTTGTTAAGTTTGAGAAATAAAAAGAAGAATTAAGTCCTCTGGACATTTTTAATAGAGAAATATTATTTATGAATAGTGTCAAAGTATAACTCAAAATCAAGTTAAAGCCTGAGAAAGGGATGATATTCACTTTATCAATGACTTATATACTGCTCCTTCTCATACTCAAGACCTTCATTCTGACCTATAAATGTCTAAATGGGCTCCTGAAGGCAAGCTAAAACATTGGGGATCTCTGTCTGCCTCCTTTGTTACTTTGCTAATTTGGGTCAGTTTCCTGCTTGACTGTTCATTTAAATAGAGTTTTTGAGTTGGCTATTCTAGGAAGAACATATCAAGATAAGTGTAACTAAGCTATTTTTGTGATTCTATGGTATTTAATATCCAAATGATTGCCAACTACTTGCTTTAACATACCCATTCTGAACCACCAAAGGATTCTATTATTTTCTAATGTCATCTTGAGCTTCAAAAACGTCGGAACCTTCCCAACAGATTGTCCCACTAGGAGACTATTCTTTCCACAAGAATGAGTGGTCATCTATCAATGGAAATTAAATTGAATGCTTGACTAATATTGACTTTAATGTAACTTTGAAGAACCAGTTATGAAACAATGACCCCACAGATCAGCTAGATCCCATGCTAGCCACCTTCTCAAACATTGCAAATTCCTTGCTTTCATTCACCTTAGGCCATTAGTCCTTCATGTCTTCTTTGCAGGATGGGCAACTTTTCTGAAGTTTTTTTCTTGTCTTAATCACTATCTGTCATTTAGGGACACGTAAAAAGTCTACATTTTGGGATTTTTTTTAGGGGGAAGGACTACTCAGTTCTGGAGCATTTGCCACAAATTCAAATAATATACTTACTTAAAGAAGAAAGGATTCTGACCTTCATGTCTTTCAGAGAAGTGCTGCAGTTATACGGTGCTACTTTATCTCACTCTATGTAGTACAAATCACAAATTCCAGCAGATGTATCTCTGAAAATAATCTTTGTGCAGACCTTCTTTAGAAGGTTTGCGTATGTGAGGAAATGACTAACCTATTGTAATTGTTATTATTCATTTTCCAGTTTTTAAGTATTGTAAGACAATAAACAGAGTGAGAAGAAACACATTAAATAGATACACACACATACTAAAACAGAATAAGCAGACAATGTAAAATATATGAAACTATAAATTATGAGAAATACTCTAAACCTTAAGTAAATACTTCAGGATAGACTTTTTTTCTATTATGCATGTAACATATCACACATTTATTAAGTATTTAAATCATATGCAAGTCCTTTCAAGTCCAAGCCAGACCAAGTCTTACTGAGAAGAGAAGTGATGGGTACAAATTTCAATATCTAACGTAGAAGCTTTTGGTAATTGCTATCTAGTGTGAAAGGAAAAATCAGTTTGTTTTTCTCCCAAGAAATTTAACCCCAGAGAAGTCAACCATGCGGCTTTGGAAGACTGCACTTTTAAAAATATTTGGGAAGTACAAATTATTTTTAGTGAGAAAAAAGTGATACAAAATTAAGTGTGGAAGTTGAATCTAGTAAAATTTAGAGTCAGGTGGTTGTAGCACACTTCTTTATCTCTGCACTCACAGAGGTAGAGACAGGCAGATGTCTGTGAGTTCAAAGCCAGCCTGGTCTATGGAATGAGTTCTAGGAGAGCCAGAGATGCAAAGACAAACACTGTCTCAAAATAAGTAAATTAATAAATAAACAAATAAATAAATATAAAATAAAAAGACTTGGGGAGGGGGATAAACATGGTGAAAATTTATTATATGAAAATCTTAAATCTATAAAAAATTAAAATTGAATTAAATGTGCATTCTGATATAAGATGTTTTTGCTTAAAATAAAGAGATATAATACTTAATAACTTGCTAAGATTATGATAGCTTACTAATTTTGAATTAGTTGGATTTTTCTGTACATTGTTACACATAGATGCATTCCATTAATAAATTAGTTTTTAGGTAATTGATAGGTAATATCATTAACATAAAATCTGACAATATACAATTTTATAATGGGAATGTAAGAACAGAATGAAGACAGAATCTGAATGGAATGCTAGAGATAAAAACATAATCTCATAAATAAAGAGTTCTTTCAGTGGACATATAGGTTAAGATGGCCAAGGTAAAACATGAGAGCTTAAAGACACACTGCATAAAAGCTTTCCAGAACTTTTGATTTATTTAAGCATACAACTCAATTTTCGAACAGAAGAGTTGATAAACTTTAGATGTATTACCATATTGACTTCAAGTTATATAACAGCCACAAAGACAAAATTGGCATGGTATTGATACAAAAGATTTGAAGATTAATAAATAAAATAAATGATCAGAAAGAAGCCCAGACAATGGTAATTACAATTTTTTTGACAAAAGTGTTAAAAGTGTACATTGAAGAAAAACAGCCTCTTTACCAATAATGCCACAAAAGCTTGATGTCCACATGTAGAATAATTAAGCATAATTGGAGTGGGAGGTCCTTCTGTCTATGCATTGCTTTTATTGCTTAATGAATAAAGAAACTGCCTTGGCCTGTTGATAGGGCAGAACTTAGGTAGGCAAGGAAGACAGAACTGAATGCTTGGAGAAAGAAGGCAGAGTCAGAGAGATGCCAAGGACCTGCTCCCAGAGATAGATGTGCTGAAACTTTGCTCATAGGCCACGACCTCTTGGTGATACACAGATGAATGGAGATGTGTTAAATTAATAAGTAAGAGTTAGAGAAAAAGAAGATAGAGCTAATTGGCCAAGTAGTGATTTAATCAATACAGTTTCTGTGTGATTATTTTGGGTGTAAGTTAGCAGGGTGGCTGGGAAGAACAAGTGGCCCCCTCCGTACAATGCAGGATAAAGGCATATTTTTATAATTCACCCTATAAATATTACCTAAAGGGCTTGAACATGATAATATGAAGAGGGTTGCTGAAAAAGAAATCCCACACTAGCTCAGAATTGAGTATAATAAAAGGTTATTTCTTTAGGGTAGACACACCGATCAAATCCTCTCCTTGAACAAAGAGGAGCAAATGAATGCAGCAGCAGGAAAAGAGAGACCAGACACATGCTTTACATCAGCATTCATAGAATATGAGGCCACACCCAAGTGGGTTGGAAACTTAAAAGCTACTGACTGTCGGAATTCCTACAGCACCCCCTTTTGTTTAAATAAGAGAATTTCATCCTAATAAAAAATTATATACAATAAGAACAAATGTACCAAGCAAGAAATATGTGATAAATGTTTCAGTAATTATCCTATCCAAAGGAGTTTAAGACTTGTGTAATAAAAAACTTGGACCAGTCACAAGAGGAAAGAAATGATAACCATCTAGTCTTCAACCCATCTTAGACCTGAGAAGAGAAATAATATTACTTGAGTAAGCAGGAAGTGTTTTCAAGCAACTTCCAAAATGTACAACAAATGACAGAGACAACTGGTTACCTGGGAAATCACCCAAAGTCTCATTTCAGTGTTGGAGCAACCAACTTTGGCTAAGAAATAGAATAACTGACAAAACATTTTCAGAGGCAAGAAAATTTTCAAAATCATCTTATCCTGTCTTGGCAAGATTTGACAGCTTTTTTTCTAGTATTCTTTGCATTTTGTCAGTGGTTGATACATGGGCAGTTCTTTGACCAAAGGTCAGTTTTGGGAAGAAGAAAA
The DNA here is from genome assembly GCA_001685075.1 of Bramus lutescens. Lineage (NCBI taxonomy): Eukaryota > Metazoa > Chordata > Mammalia > Rodentia > Cricetidae > Bramus > Bramus lutescens. The sequence goes on along the minus strand of LOEQ01007425.1, from coordinate 42,864 downwards.
CATGCTCCAAGTGGAGTGTCTTCAGTATTCAGCATTCTCTCGGGAATGGATCAGGGCTACTAGGAGCAATAGTGTCCCAAGTCAACAGAACCCAAGATTACATACAAGAAAACAGGTATCAAGCAAGAATTAGAGTTACAATATTTATATCTATTTTATCTTTTATCATANTCTTTTATCATAACTAAGGAAAACTATAACTATAAATTCTTCAACTCCATCAACAACTCCAGAAGGGTATAATATTACCTAACTAAACAGAAAGTGTATTGTAAACAACTTCCAAACTTATAGAATTGACAAAGACATCTCGCTGCCTAGACAGTCACTCAAAGTTCTTCTGTACCATTGGGGTATTCTTCTTCAGCCTATAGGTCCATAGTATCCTGCAGACTTTTTCATGAAGCAGTACATTTCAAAGACAGCTCTGCTTAAATTAGTAGTTTTTTTCTGTATCCTGCAGAATGTCTAACAGACTTTTTAATGAATCGGGAACTCCAAATAATTGTTTCTCCTTTAGGCAAGTTCAGTGGTCATTTCTATGTAGATCCTGCATATCCAGTTCATTAAGCAGCCTAGCCAAGACCAGTTTCATGCCCAAAAGGCTAACAAACACCATAAGAACCCTCTTCAAAGCGATCATAATCTTAAAGTTATCAATGCTGCCAGGAGTAGATGCATCTAACAGTCATGAAAAGTTTTAACTTCTTAAAATATTTTAAATTCCATATTCTGTAGTCTTTGAAAGGCTTAAAGAATGCCTATCTATCTAACATACATATCTGTCCATCTAGAAAATCTAACTAAAATGACTACAAGGTTAACTATTATAGATGATTATCTATTAATCTGTATTTATTAATTAAATAAGTTGCACAAAGATAATGCCTTAATCAAGAGCAGAAATCTACATATAACAAAATTGACCTTAAATTTGTATCAATAAACAAGATTCATACCAATGCAAATCCCTATATCATATCCCCCTTTAAATGTAAATAAACATTTTAAAACAATATTTGGAAATATAGGTTCTTTTGTTTCCACAGAGAATGAGAACCTGTGGACTGCTTCAAAACTAATATGGTTTGATGGACCAGGATCCCCTGAAAGGTTGCCTTGAACACCCCTCAAAAATTACTTTTCCCAATAAAGAGAAGGAAGAAGTTTAGAGATGAACTATATATTGTAACTCTAATTCTTGCTTGATACCTGTTTTCTTGTATGTAATCTTGCTATGTTACGGTTAAAACATTTCTTTTTTTTAAACAGAAAATGGGAGGTATTTTGGGATTCCTCTCTGTTTGCTGTGAATATTATTGGTAAATAAAGGAACTGCTTTGGGCCTAAAGCAGAGCTGTAGGGGAACAGAGCTAGACAGTGAAAACTAATCTGAATGCTAGGAGAAAGAAGGACAGTGTCAAGGAGGAGCCATGTAGCCCCACAAGACACAGATGGTGGAACATTAGCTAATAAGCCACAGTCACATGGCGATACACAGATTAATTGAGATGGGTTAAATTAAGATGTAAAAGTTAGCCATTAAGAAGCTAGAGCTAATGGGCCAAGCAGTGATTTAATTAATACNTATATATATATATATACATATATACATAAGCAAACATAAGAACTCTAATAGCTCAAGAAATATTAGCAATAATTGAGTAGTGGAATTACCTAAAATTAAAAATAAGTTTGGGAAGCAACAGAAGTAATGAAACAAAATATATGCAGAAAAAAATAAGAGGCAAATTTTCGCTAGCTATATATCAAAGAGGGGCAAAAACCTGGCATACAGGGGCCGTGGAGTTTTATCATTGTTAAAGCTTGGGTATCTGAGCTTAGATTCGCAGAACCCAAATAGAAAAAGCTAGGTGTGCCTGTAACTCTAGTGTTGAATGTGCTTAGCAAAAACAGTCAGATTCGTGGGGCTTAGTAAGCACACAGTATACTAAATGGGTGAGTGCTAGGTTCAGTGGGAGATCCCATCTCAAAACAACATGGAGGGCAACAGAAGAAGACCCCTAAAGTCTATCTCTGTTTATACATGTACACCCATAGGTATAAGCATTCATTCATGTATATGCACATACTCTGCATACACTCAAGAAAATAGAATGGGGATATTTGAGGAAAAAGGAAGGGAGCAAACAGAAGCAGGAAGGGAAAGGACGGAATGTGGGTAATAATTATCATCAGAGTATATATGAGTTTATGTAAACACCATTATGAAACCTAGCCCTTTGTAAGAGATTTATGTAATAATAATAAATTTTTAAGAATGTGATTTTTTTCTCAATTGGGAGATTAAATCATATTACTTGAAAATATTTCAAGTAAGTGTGTAAGGTCTTTATTTCTTGTCCTCATGGACTTCTTTCTCTTCATTGCCTCCCTATCTCTTTTGTTCCTTCTTTCTTTGATTTTCTTCTTCTTCTTTTCCCTTTTGCGTTCATTGTTTCATTAGCTAAATCATTCCATTGAGTGAAAGAGCTATAATTAAAACTACAGTCTCATTCCCACCATAGTATCATATGCTAATTCTGATAGTTTATAAAAATAATACAAAATTAAAGAAATAATTTAAATAAGACATAATGATATGTGCAACACTGGAATATTTATTTAAATTTTCTGCTAGATATATCCCACATCTCTTAGAATAAATATCATCCTTTCAAGCTTTTTCTGTCAGAATTAGAGGAGTTTATGTACAAAATAGATGTCATTTAGCACATAGTGAGCACAGAATGCATGTCACATATAATTAGTTTGTAATAGAGGAACAGATTCTTGACTTCCTAAATTGAAAATGTCCTCATAGTTTCACCCAGAGAAGTTGTGATGAAATTAGAAAATATTATCTTGAGTGGTATAACCCCAGACCCAGACTGATATTTATCATTGTTAAAGCTTGGGCATCTGAGTTTAGATTCACAGCACCCAAATAGAAAAAGCTAGGTGCGCCTGTAACTCTAGTGCTGAATGCGGTAAGCAAAAACACTCAGATTCACACTTAAGAGTGGATATTAACTGTTAAATAAAGGACAATCATGCTGCAATCTACAGGACCCAGAGAGACAAAGTAATAAATAGTCTTCAAAGGAGATATGTAGATCTTCCTGAGAAGGGAAAATAGAAGAATTTGCAGGTGGACTGGATTGGGGTGGAGATGGGAACAGGAGGAATAAGGCAGGGATTGGCAAAAACAACAGAAGATATAGATTAGAAAGACAACTGGAATTATTGTATATATAATAGGTAATGTAAAAGCCTAGCACAGTGGAAACTCCCTGGAATTCATTACAGTGACCATAGGGATGTCTCCTAGAAATGTGGGATATGGAGTCTGAACTGGTCATCTTTTATAACCAGACAAGGCTTCCAACAGTAGAATTGGGGAACCGAACCACCCAGAAAACGTTCATCCTACAATATGTCCATCCCACAAGATGTGCTGATGTAATCTTGGTAGAGAATTTCTGGGAGTGACCAACAAATGACTGATCTAACTTGAGGTCCACACCACAAGAGGGAGGCCATGTCTGCCACTGCTTGAATGGCCTTGAACCAGAGGCCCAGGAGTGAACCAAATACAACTGGGGAAGGCAAGTTAATGAAATGATTACTAATGATATTCTGCTATGATCATAGGTAAGTGTCTAACCCAACTCTCATCAGAGGAACTCGTACAGCAACTGATGGGCAGATTCAGAGGCCAAAAGTCAAATATTATGTGAAGCCAGGGAGGGGAAGCCCACAGAAGAAGTGGGCAGGATGATTATAAGAGTTATAGGGGCTGTTTACCATTAAAACTTGGGCCCCAGAGTTAAGAAAGCAATACTCATAGGGGCCCACAGAAATAGAAGTAACAAACATGGACCCCATATGTTTCTTAACTAGGCCCTTTGCATATATGTATAGTTGTGTAGCACAGCATTCTTTTGTGACTCCCAACAATGGGAGTATGGTGTGTCTCTGACCCTTTTAATTGTGCGTTAGACTGCTTTTCTCCTACTGGGCTGGGCAATGTTTGGAGGATGGTAAATATCCCAGGAAGTTTGTTTGTTGGTTTATTTATTTTTCTTTTCTTTTCTAAGAGAAACAGAATGAGTTGATCTGAGAGAAAGGTAAGGTTGGGAAGGGATTGGCAGGAGTGGAAAAATGGAAAACTGCAATTGGGATATGATATATGAAGAATAAAAATAAAACAAGCAAGCAAGAAAGAAAGAAAGAAAGAAAGAAAGGAAGAAAGAAAGAAAGAAAGAAAGAAA
>LOEQ01007425.1:20485-32496 GCA_001685075.1 Bramus lutescens | reverse complement strand
TTTTTTGTCCCTGGCATTAATGAGTTCCACATTTCACTATGTGCATTTCTAAAACTTTGGATTGTCTTCTTGGTTTGTCACCTCAAATATATTTGACAAAAATATCTTAGTCTAACTTTAAGTTATTTTCAAAGCTTTATTTTAGCTATGGTGCACTGTGTAGCCTGTGAACACATCTCCAAAATCTAAATTTAAAAGAATATAAACTAGTTGTGCTACTGAGATTCAGCTGTTTTTCTTAATCATTAACACAATCCTATATGGCTTCTCAATAGAAACTCATGTGTTCTATCTGCATGACAATTCTTTGTTTTATATTTTATCATTAAGACTCTATTTAAACTAACATTTTTATTATCATTAAACAACGTAAAATTAAATAAAATAATTTTCACAGTAATACACAGGTAAAAAATGCCAAAGAGAGTGGGATGTCTTCATAAGATAATCACTCTGCTTTAGAGGCAGTGGCAATCTTACCATACACATTTACACCAAGCCAAAAGAGAAAGATAGCAGCAACAAATATGTAGAGGCAAAGCAGATGCAAAAGACATTGTGGAGTCTGGGATCTCAGGGCCTGGCCTATCTCAGATTCACCCACCATGAATTTGCTTCCTGGTGGGTTGACACCTTGAACTTCAAATGTCACCTGCTTCTTCTGACAATGCCACCAATAAGGTTATGCTTTTGTTTCCACAGAAAGGACTATGGATTCCTGCAAACTTAAAGAGGACCAGATTTAATCAGTAAAGACTCCTAAACATACTGGCTACAGATATAAAGAAATAAACTTATAAAAATACTACAAGAAGGAGATAAATATCTTTATCAAACATAAAATTAAAAAATTATCTTGTGTTAATGTAGATATATATGTTACCTATGAAAGTTTGTGTGTTTTCAGAACAAGGGGACCAAACACCAATTAAAATGTATTGCCCAGGTGATTCAGCATCTCAGAGTGCCTCTGTTGCCATTCCCTTCGAGTTCTGTGTCCAAAACAGCTCTAAGACTCTTGGCTGAGATGGGCCAACTTCACTGACTATTCCAGCCAAGACTTAACTTGTCCTAAGTTTCTCAGGGTTTCCTAAAAGTTGTCTGAACCCTAGACAACAGTAAGCAGTCTAGAGAACACAACACCCATATTCCCAAGTGATAGAGTGGATGGTATTTGATCATTTGGTGGGTTATGGATATTCGTTATCATTTAGGATGTTTGTTTAAAAGTTATTATTGGCAAAGGCCAGAAAAAAAAAGAGCTGATTAGATTCAGAAATCTCTTTCAGATAAGAAAAAAAGAACAGGTATAGAAATAATAGAATGAAATGTAGATTATTAAATCTACCTTTAAACTAATAAACAGACAAATGAACTAACAAAAACAACTACTAGCCTTGAATTTTTACATTGGTATGGACTTTTGTTTATTGATACAAATTTAAGTTTATTTTTTGTAGAACATATTGTATGTAAGTCTCTATATAAGGTACCGTATCTATGAAGGTAATTTAACAATATAATGTGCATTTCTTGTCCTTAAAAGTTATATTACAATTTATTTAAGACAATTATAAAAACACAGGTTAATCACCTATAACAATCAAACTTACAGCCATGTTAAGTATATTTTCAAGATCAATCAGACACATTTTAAATAAATGGATTGTTTTTAACACTTGAGAGATCAATAGAATATGACATTTTAATGTTTTAATAACATAGGGATATCTATGCTAATGAGACATATATGTTCCTGGTAGCACCAATCTATGTCATAAAAAGATGGTAAGTATCAAAAAACCTCCACATAGAGTTTGTTTTCATTGTGACAATAGTAACCATTTCAATAAGAAACTACTATTGCCTTTACTTTTGATAGTATGCTATATGAACTGGACTTGCAGGACATAAAGGAAAAAAGACTGCCAAACTTTGCCAAGTTAAGATAGGACAGTACTTCAAATTTACTGCTTCATAAATAGGTCTGCCTGATATCCTGCAGGACACACAGGAAAGAGACTCCTGATCTTTGCCAAGACTGACAGGAGAGTTTTCAAACTTCCAGCTTCTTAGAAGCATCTGTATCATATCATATGCCTATTGAATGAAGTTTGGATGCCCTAACATTGAAGAGGAATGTTGGGTGAACATCCAAGTAGCCATATGTCTTTGTTGTTTCTATATTTATGAAGTTTCTTGCTATTCACTTTGTTTATTCAGGTAATATAATATGCTTCAAAAGTTATAGAGTTGAAGACTAGATATTTAGAGTTATATCTTTCCTTATTTGTGAGAAAAGGTAAATTAGATACAAAATTTGGATTCACCAAGATAGAATCAAAAATGGAGTATTTGAATTGTCAAATATAAATGGACTGTGCATTGTGGGTTTTTTTTTTTGGTCTTTTTAGATAGGGTTTCTGTGTATAACAGCCCTACCTGTCCTAGAACTAGCTCTGTAGAACAGGCTGGTCAAGAACCTAAAGAGGTCTATCCCTTTTTCCTCCTGATTGCTAGGATTAAAGGAAAAAGCTGCCACCACTACCCAGCATAAATATAAGTCTTATTTGATAATTGTTCTTACTATATATACTTTTACTATATCAGAATTAAAACCCTTTCCTTTTATTTAGGCAGGAAATTGGAAATGCTGTGTAAATATATGTCACTGTGATTAGGTTAATATAAAGTTAAATAGCCAATAGCTAGGTATAATTTGGAGGGCAGAAAAACACTGGGAGGAAGAAGGATGGAGTGTGAGATACCAGGAGACACAGAGGAAGCAGAACATGCAGGAAGAGAGGCAAGAAACCATAAACCATAAGGCAGGCTGTAAATTAATATAGATCTGTTACTTTAGTTTATAAATGCTAAGTAGTAATCAGCCTAAGCTATTGGTTGAGCTTTCATAATTTATAAGAAGTCTTTGTGCCATTTTCTATGAGTTGACAGTTCAAAGATAAATCCATCTTCAGAGAGAAATGCGCTAATGCTCAATTCATTTCCTTCTTTTCATTCCACTGGAGACCCTAGTCTATGGGATGGAATTGCCCACACAGAGTGGGTCCCCTAGTCTTTGTTCAACTGGGAGTATTATCACAGATAAACCCAGAAAATGTATCCTCTACATCCTCTTAAGGTACTCCCTCGAATATCTGTTACAGAAGATGAGTCAACAACGGGGGATGAGTTTCCTAAAGTGTGTAATAGAAAATATCTCATTAAAATTGGGACATGAGATTCTAAATAAAATTATTATTATCATTATTGTTGTTAATGTTGTCTTAAAATCATTGACAATACCTAGGGTCTTATTTTCCACAAAGTGGGGTATGTTACCTAAAGCTTTTGTTTGAAAAACAAACATCCACTTGGTATATCATGGGACTCTATTGTGGTTTCTATTATATTAATGTATGTCTTTTTTTTTTAACCAGGAGAGCCTTAGTGAGCTGATCTTATTTGTGATAGAACTGAACTTGGGAATACATTATGCCTGAGGAATGTTTGAATCATACTTATGCAAAAATCTCGCAAAAAAGATTTACAAAAATTACTGTGCCTCTAGATGTCAGATCTTCAGATTTGGTGTTTGTGTCTCTTTAATGTAATTTGAAATATATGCATATTTTAAATGCTTAAGGTCTAGAAATCATTGGTTTGCATCTACCGATATGTTTTTGTGTTTTTGATCCACATTCCTGAAAAGACCACTAGGGAAAGTGCAATATTTTATACACTAAAAAAAAAGAAAAAAAAACTAAGACAAAATTTTCTATTTAAAGCTCTGTAATAACTCTGTAATAGGCTGAAATGATGGCTCAATAGGTTGAGTACTTGCTGTATAAGCATGAGGACCTGAGTTTGTATATTAGCACCTAAATGGAAAGGCAGGTGTGCATGCCTGTAACCCCAGATTTTATTTATTGAGAATTATAGGTCCCAGGATCTTACTAACCTGATGCTCTAGCCAAAAACAACAACTTATGTTTAGTGAAATACCCTGTCCCCCAAAAAATAAGATGTAGAGGGATTGAGGAGGATGCTGGAAAAAAAACATGCCAACACTATGTGTACACACACACACACACACACACACACACAGATAGGCACACTCACATGTTGTACGTATATTCATTACCCTTTTCTTAATCATTAAAATGCAAATATTCAAGAATTATTATCATACCCAGCTGTGTTACCTTTTGGAATCTGAATAATTTATATTTCATTCCTCAGTAGTTCTTCTGTGTCATAGGGATTCTGGTGTGTGCATGCATGTGTTTAACAGAAGAGATAATGATTAGTAAGAGGAAGGGCACAGCAGGGAGGGCAAGGGTAGAGAGAGGTAGGCAGAAGATTAGGATCATAATGAATGATTAAGATGTCTTGGTTTGAGGATGTTGCAATTCATAAATTCCTTTATATACAAACTAGAAAAGACAATTTAAAATAAAGAAAAACAAGGAAAAGACAATACTGCCAAACAGAGGCAATATGCAAATCATCCTGTGAGATACAGGTGCCACAGATTTTTTAGAATAGATTCTACTTCACTCAACATGTGCAAGCTATTAACACTTCATCATGAAACAAATGTAAAATGATAACAAATAAAGCAGTTTGCATCCTCAGAATGAGGGCCTGTTTCTTCAAAACTGATGCCTACTTACTGCTGAGCACATTTTGACAGCCTTTGTATTTCAAATGTTTTGTAGGCATCTGTGGATGCCAGGACACTTCCCCCACTCAGGCTTAGTATGATCATCACACCTCTAATAAGGCCAGTTTTGAACTGGGTTTCTATTTGTGTGTTTAACAGTTGTTGAGCCCTGAGCAGAAAGTGTCTGTGATGAGGTTGAAAATCTGAGCCTTGCTTTTAGAAGTGTGTCTTTCAGGAATCTTAGGGGAAAGAAGGAATGCTCAAATAACCCTGTGTCAGTCAAAACTCCAAAGCATAACTAAATATGGTTACAAAGTTGGTCTGTAAAACAAGTCTTCTAAAACCTAATCTGTAAATAAAATCTATCTTAGATTAAATTATGATTATTTATGACTGTTCCACATGTTTTTGATGACAGACAGTGTTAATTGCTTCCAGGATAAGCTAGAATAGTTTGTTCTTTGGTCAAAGAGCAAATGCAGTTCAGTTTAGAAAGAACAGGTTCCAATTAATGGTGTTAAAAAATGAGTCTCAACACAGAAGGTGTTTGCAGAGATTATGACTACATAGAGAAGAATGAACAAGGATTACCGGGGTAGTCTAGACTGGTAGAGTTCTTCTGAATGAAGATGTAATTCATTCCACAACAGTGTGGACCCAGATTGAAGCTATAGATTTCTAGAATGGCATCACGAGTCTCCATCCTGTTTTTAGTATTCCACCATTCTAATCCAAATGCTCACAATAGAGACACTTTCCTGAACCTCTGAGGAAGCTGGGGTGAGGTGGTGAGAGAGATGTGAGAAACCTGTGAGATTTTCACTCTATGGGAGAAATTACCGTATTAGTAACATTGATAATACAAAACATGTTGGGACATCCTCATATTTAATTGGGAAAGTTTTCTTACTAATTACTTTGGAGTAATGATTGGATATTCAATTTCTTTATTTTATTTTAAATTTTTATTCATTTTACATACCAACCACAGTTCTCTCTTCCTCCCTTCCTCTTGCTCTCCTTCTACCTCCCCCCTAACGCACCCCCATCCACTCATCAGAAAGGGTATGCCTCCCACGGGTAGTCAACATAGCCTTGCTCATTATGTTGAGGCGGGAACACTGTATCACCATGGAGAGTGAGCTCCAAACAGCTAGCTCAAGCACCAGGGATAGCTCCTGGTCCCACTGCTAGTGACCCCTCAAACAGACCCAGATACACAACTGTCTCCCATAGCTATTGCCTTCCATAGCACCCATGGACAAGTACAGAACAATAAACATGAGGTAATAATCTTTTGATTTCTTTTTTCCAAACAAGAAACCAGCTGGTCACATACCAAGAATTTTTATGAAATTATTGCATCATTTACTGTATACTTTTAATGTAGTGGTTAATATTTGAAACATATTTTAACTTGTAACTTAGGGTACCAGACTTTGTGTATATCCTTGAAAACATGGGACACAATTCTCTCAGCAGAATATCTTTTCTGGTTTATGTTTATGTACACATTGTTCTAGTTTTTGCTCCTAATTTGTCAGTTCTATAGACACGACAAATTGATTTCTAGATTCAGTAAGTCAAAAGGTCAAGTACATGTGTATCAATACATAGCTGCTATTTTATACTTCTTTTGAAAATTGACTGCCATGGTATTTTTTCCATGCAATGGACGTTTCCCCTTTGTATAGATTAAGCCTGCTTTATTCCTTTTCACTTAAGAACAACACTGATTTATTGCTTTCAAAACCAATAAATTGCATTTTCTGTAGCTTTCATACTATTAACTCCATTTCGTTTTCTTTTTAAAAATTTTCTACTGTAACATTCATGTCTGATAGTTCTGCTTTAATAGTATTCAGTGCTATGCAGAATTTTTATACCAGTATTGTACATAGAAATATAATTAATGAGCCCCATAGTTCTCTCCAGTTATCCCTTTTCTCAAAGACCATTTATCTTCATGATCCTAAATGTATTACTGATATAGTGTCTGCAGTATTCATATTCTTAAGGTTTATGTCACTATTGTGTCTTCAACTTATTGGACACTTTCCTGTGTACACTCATACACCATTTTAAACCCAGTATTTATTAAGCGAAATCAATTGTCTTCGCTCTAAATAAATGGCTCCATGCCACGTCCTTCTTACTAGCTATAAATTCTAAAGTTGGGCATTCATCAATAAATTAAAGGCCGTATCCTAATGTCTTTAAATATCCCATTTAAACACATAATCTACTGTTTCTCAGGATGCTTGTCAATCAATTATTTCCAACTCTACTTCAAGCAATTATTTCCAAGTTCCCTCTTGCCTGGTTAACTCTGCCGGTTCCACATTGAGGTTCTTACAGTCATTCTTGTTTAAGTCTGTGCTATAGACAATGTCTAGATTACTCTGTAATACCAGGTCATTAAAACTCTTTCCCGTATTTTATCAAGGTTTAGGCCAAATATTCTTAAGGATAAGCTTATTCAGATGTCCTCCTTGTTTTAAATGTATTTCTAAATTACATGTAATTTATGCTACCCTTATACTGAATTGCTGATCTTGGTCTAAACCCCAAATGCAAGAAACTGAAAGAAAGTGGTATTCAATCAAGAGGAGGCTTGACAGAAGCTATTTTCACTATCTGATATGTTAGTTTCCTTTTATAACAACAGAGTTTTTCTTCCCTTTTGCAATTCATCATAATTTACTACCCCTGTTGGGCAGAATTTGAATCTTCATTCTGAATTCAATTTTCCACAACTTTTCTTTCCTGGGGATTCATTTTACATCTGTACTTTGGTAGAATGGTTATACAGTACCAGTTAATTTAAAAGCATATTATAAACAAGTAATACTTATAGTTTCCATGTCAGAAAAATCTCTAAGGGAATATCAATAAGTTATCAATAAATCAAGGTATGTGAATAACATAATTAAAAAATATCTGTGGCTACCTTTCCCTTATAGTATAATTAAAAATCACTTAGTTTAGCAGGACCATTCTTGCTTTGAGAACTCTGTATAGAAATTGGTGGGAACTCTTAAGCCTTTTAACAGTTTCTTTTTGAAATGAATGACTCCCTTTAGGAGTTAGCCTTTAAATGCTGGTCTTCATTCTGTTTGAAGAGTTCTTTTGATTATGGCTGAAGGAACATGCACTGAAGCTTACTGTAAATGGCATCACATCCTAAGACAGCATTGTGGCCCAGAAATGTCATTTCTTAAAGAAAAGCTGACCTTACCAAAGATTTAAGAAATATTATGCCTTTTAAGAAATGAAATCAATTTAAGGCCCAGACTGTCATAAACACCAGATAGAAGGAAGAAAAACAAGTTCTTCTTATGGTAAATGAGGAGGTATTCTTTTTTTCTTTAAGACAGGACCTCTAGGGCAGGATGACCTTGAGCACTCCACAAGTGAAAGTACGGTGACCTTGGACTTTTCTTTCACTGCCTCCTAGTGCTGGGTTTACTTTTTTTCACAATCATGTACAGTGTGCATGGTGTAAGGGATTAGGCTATTAGGTTTGCTTTGTAGGTTTTCTATCACCTAAGCTACATCCCCAGGATTTTTATTGATGTCTACGTAATTATATAAGCAGCCAACAAAATAAATTATTAAATATTGTTTTACACAGTTGTAAAATCATGTACATTAAATTTGGCATTTTTGCCTAGTCATCTATGACCTACATAGAGCTACAGTTCCATGAGATAACTTATCCTTAAAAAAAAAAGAAAAAAGCATCAGAAACAAAACCCTATGTGATTATTTGAAATTTAAGCCTTGAAATAACTGACTGTTTGACTATATAGAGAGGTACAGTCACAAAATAACAAAAAAAATGGAACACAAAATAAAAAAAGAAGAAAAGAAAGAAAATAGAAACAAAACCAACCAAACCCCAAATAAACAAATAATAATAATAAAAGAAATGCAGTGTAAATGGGAAAATATGGCTATACTCAATAATTTCCCTATTGGAAAGAATAAGAAAGGAAGTCAGATAGATAGCATGGGGTGCTCTAGGCAGGGAAGCAGGTGGAGCCCTACTACAAAAACATGAAGAAACCAGAGGGGAAGGCAGTGGAGACCACACAATCTAGGTGAAATCTTTCAGGAAAGCACCTGTGTTCCCTGGCACCAGTCCACCAAAGGACGACAGCATGCCAGAGGAGTGGAAGGAATTAATAAGAAAAAATAGTATTTTGTAACAACACAGCATTGCTAACTGTAAGCAACATAAAATCAATCATATGCATTGGTGTTGCCCAGCAGATATGATTAACATGCCATCAATTACATTATTATTGAGTTAGTGATAACACACCCATGGCTTATTTAATCTTTCTTAAATTCCTTTCTCATTTGTTCATGCAGTATGTTGTTGGCAGAGGCCGCTCGTTCATTTCCTGACGGCCCAGACCTGAAATAATCACACAGAAACTATATTAGTTACAATACTGTTTGGCCAATAGCTTAAGCTTATTTCAAGTAGCTCTTGTAACTTAAATTAACCCATTTCTATTACTATGTGTATTACCACAAGGCTTGTGGCTTACTGACAATGTTCCAGGGTATCTGTCTCCTTTGGTGTTACACAGCATCTCTCTGACTCAGCCTACTCTCTCTCTAAATCTCTGGATTTTCTACCTGGCTTTACACTGTTAAGTCATTGACCAAAAGCAGCTTTTTTAAAATTATTTAATGGCAATAAAACATATTCACAGCATACAGAGGGAAACACCATATCACCTCCCATTTTATGTCTAATTAAAAAAAAGGTTTTAACTTTAGCATGGCAAGAATGCACACAACAAAAACAGTAAATAAGCAAGAATTATAGTTACAATATTTAGTTCATTTACATTAGACAAATTAAGGAAACACTCTATCATCTATTCTATCTTTGGGGGTTTAAAGTTTTATATCTAATCTATCTTTTATAACTATAGTTCTTCAACCTTTTCACATACTCCAGAGAGATATAATATTACCTAAATGAAGAAGTACATTGTATTTGATTTCCAAAACTCTAGAATTGACAGAAATGCCTTACTGCCTAGACAGTCACCCAAAGTTCTTTTGTAGCGCAGTGATAGAGGAGAAAGAAGGAGGAGTCAGAGAGATGCCATGTAGCTGTCAAAGGAGAAAAATGTGAACCACCAACCAGAACTTTACTGGAAGGACATGACCCTCATGGTAATATACAAAATAATAGAAATTGGTTAATTTAAGATATAAGAGCTAGCTAGAAATATGCTAGAGTCATTGGGCAAGTAGTGTCGCAATTAAAACAGTGTCTGTGTGATTATTTCTGATCTGGGTGACTGGGAATGAACAAGCAGTCTATACCAATAGTATGTAATGTTAGTTTTCTATTATAAATATAGGATCTTGGAGCGAGAAACTATAAAGACTCACAGATATAAATATTCACCTGATTCTTTCATAATAAAAATAAATACAAGAATGTTGCAGAGAAAGATATCCACACATAATTTTATGCAACAGGACTATGTACCTTGCTCCTGTTCCATGCCTGTTAATGATTTAGGCAAATGATGCCACACACAGCTCATTAAACACACAAGCTGATGGAATTCTGTTTTTGCTAGATATTTCCTATTTTATTCAAAGTCATGTTAGTAAAAGAACTTGGGTCCACAAAAGAAATCTATAAAGCTTCTGGTTAGACATTGTATGTACTTTATTCACATCCTGTTTCTCATAGTGAGACATTGCTAGCCTGCTATGATGGACATGACACAAGACAGAGAACACCTGACCTGTGGGGAGGCTGGGAGAAGTCACTGTAAAACTCACATAGAAGCAAATGATCGATGACTGAGTTTCCTGCTCTCAACATGGATATTTGAGTTATTTTAAAGTGATGTATTTTCTCAGAAAAACAGTGATTAAGTTCATCATGGTGTTTTTTTATTTAATTTTGATTTTAAGGTAGCGTCTTCATTTTATACATTCATTTATATGTTATATTTAAATATCATGTGTCACAAGTACATATACTTGTATTTGTCAGATTTTGAGAAGGCAAAGTTTATCCTAAATATTCATTTGTTGTTTTTATCAGAAAATGAGTTTTATGGGGTATGTTTTATCATATAATATCTGAAGTCAATAAGAGTATTTTAGTTTATGTTATTTGTTGTTTTAGACTTTATACATTTTTAGATTTATATACATGACAAATTTTACTTAGATTTCTGTCTGAACTAGTTTTGATTCTTTTGGTAATCTGCTTGTTCACTGGAAATATTCATTTATTAACACAAAATACATATAACTTGTTTTTAAATCCCTTATGTTTTAATAAGCAACAATACCTTATTGTATATTTTTGCTTAGTTATCAAAATATCTTGAATGTAAATTCCTCTGGTTGTTAATTTGTGATTTAAAATCTATCAATATTTATTTTTATTGCACCGTTAAAATTATACTCTTTATTGTAGCAGCAATTTTTAAAAACATGAAATGAATATTTTTTGATATGCAGTGGATCAGCAGATAAGTACTAATCCATTGTGTCTCCTAATTGTGCAACATTATTTCCCTAGCTAAATTGTTATTTACCTTTATTTTGCTTAAATTATTCTTTGTTATCAAAATAATTTTAAAGATTAAATAATTTTTAATATTTAAATAATTTCAAAAGTCGTTCAATAATTCAAGAAATTACTTTCAAACTCTTTTCAGTTAGTACTTTCTTATGTATACAAACAATGTGTGTATGTGTATGGGATCAATGATTCCAAGTTTCCTTGTGGAAAATCTTGAAGTTTGCTAATAATCTGTTGTCTAAAAGACTGATGTTACAAAATGAACAGCCAAACGTCTACTTTTATTATATATCCATGTTTTCAATAAACTGTTTTCTACTCATGAGATTTTGTTATAGCCTTGAGATGAAAACGTTTTGTCAAATTCGAATGTCTTTTTTTGTGCTGTCGGATATTTCTTTTAAGTTGGATCAGGTTTCTTTTAATATCTATTTTATTGCCTCATTTCCATCTTGTTCTTTTATTTAAGACAATTCCAGTCTTCATCAGGGGATGTAGTGATGAGGTGAGCAGGCCTGCTTTGAATTACAACACACAAATTGTATTCATTTAAGCACTGCCTGGCCCATTATATCTAGCTTTTTCTTGCCTAACTCTCACATCTTGCTAACCCATATCTAGTAATCTGTGTACCACCATAGGGTCGTGTATTACCAAAAAGATTCTAACACATGTCCATCTTGGGCCAGACCTTCATGTGTCTGCCTGACTCGGCTTTCTTTCTCCCAGCATTCTGTTCTGTCTACTCCACCCACCTAAGGGCTG
>LOEQ01007425.1:0-20445 GCA_001685075.1 Bramus lutescens | reverse complement strand
CTTTATTAACCAATGAAAGTAACACATAGACAGATAACCCTCCTACATCAAGGGGAGAACTCTCTCTTGCATTACTTATATAATTATTGTTCATGATTTCATTTTCTCATGTTCATGTTATCATTATAGTTTAAGTCTAGTTTCCTTTTCGTGTTTTCAAATGGAATTATTTGAATGCAAAGTACCAAAAAGTCCATGTTCATTTATAAACTATATTCATACCTATGCCTAACTAATAATTGGGTATGTGTCCCATACATGCAGATGTAATAGTGAACACATATCAGTCATTTGCCAGACTGTCTAATGAAGGCAACATTAAAATATCACAAATACATGTTGATTAGTGATTATAAGATATATTTACAAGTAGCTATGAACAGTAGACATAATCATTAATATTAATATGACATAATTACATTTCATTTTATTGATGAGAATAGATTGCTTTTTTTACTAATAAAAGAATCTTTTAAGATGTAATGATATGAAATTCAAAAGTTTCAGTCAATTAAAGTCTGCAGAGTATTTCTCTGTTAACTGAAATTATGGACATGAAAGTGGTGTGATAATTAGCTATCAGTTCTAAATGGGAAGGCAGATATTGATGAGTTTTGTTTTCTCAGAAGATAAGGCAAAATTCATTTTCTTATTATTTCTACTGTAAATAATATACCCCAAGCTGATGAATTATTAATGACTTTTCCATTTGTGTAGACTATTTTTTTAGTATTGCCAGTGTTTCTGTACTTTCACAAATATTTGAATTAAACAGAGACAACAAATACAATCTTCTAGTTTGCATCCTAATTATTAAAATGCTTCAATGGACTATTTTTGGTACTTTGATTTCAAATTATAGTTGAGGACATAATCTACCTTGTTTGGAAGTCCTATAGTTCCTTATCCTTTTTGAACTCCTCACTTTTTTCTGTTTCTCCACTTTCTCTTGCTTGCCTCTATATTAATAGAACACATAATCACACTCTTTTTGATATGTTTGATGATCAGTTTATACAATTATAATGAGAATTTATGACAATTCCTGGGACAATGATTTCTCCTAAAGTATAGAATTCTAAACTCAATAATAGCATAACATATTGTGGTTTGGATAGGTAACCTGCCAAACTTGTAATTAACTTGTTCATTCTAGACACTTTAAGAAAATATATATCCTTTTAATTTTCTAACAAAGTCCATATGAGTTTAATATTGTTTTAAGTATGAAACTTTTACTTTGTGGTTTATCTTTGAGTAATAATTACAACACAATTGTGTTCAAAATTACAGCAAGATGTGCTTTGACTTTAAAAGCATTTCCCAAATACACTTATTTTCACAAGACTCCAAATTTCATGGGTGTGATATTCTGGAGTATCATTACTTGTGCATCAGGTAAAATTTTTGTTAAACATGTGCTATGTTACATTGCCTATTAATAGCATGTACACATTTCTATTATGAATCTCTGTAATGAGTAATTTAGTCACTATAACTAAAATATCAGAACTCTACAATGTTGGAGTAGTTTTAAGTTCTCAGTGCTAGATATAGCATTGGGTACAAAGAAACCCTGTTTTGCTGTTCCTTTTCTTGTAATCATGAATTTGATATTGAACTTTATATGAATAAGAACATACATTCTTCATGAAGTAATATATGGTAAAAATGTTCTAATGGTAATAGTTAGTGTCAAACCAGAAGAAGAAAATTGTGTTTGTTAATGACAAATCTCTTACAAATTTACACATATCTCTGCTATACAATAAATACAATGTGGTTTACCTTAGGTTTGTAAATAGTTTTTTAATTTGCATTTTATAATTATGTAATGCTTGTTTCAAGAGTTTCTTATCCAAGCCTACTCACTAGCTACAATGATAATTAAATATATTTAGGTCAGAGATGTGAAGTTATTGGTTAAATATTTAGTACTTAATAGATTTTTCTACCCACTGCATCTTGCAAATATGCTGATGGTTTGCTATACATTGCGACAGTTCTGCAGATCTTTGCGTGGGGAGCCAGATGGCCTTTCACCATGACCTTTGCCCAATGCTATTAGCATCCAAGAGAGTTGAGAAGCTCTGGCTCATTATCCACAGCCAGATGTTTTCTACTTCTCTATCACTGCTGCTAAGTGGCAGCTAATGTCTGGCACAATGGGTATTTGCTTGAACCTATGATCCATGAAATTCTGTTTCTTAAAATACAAATACCACCCACGGACACAAACTTTTTCTCATGTATTTGCAACTGAACCTTTCTTCCTTTTAGAAAAGCCTGCTAAACACCCAGAGACACTCAATTTAATAACTCCAATCTCTTGCCTCTCACAGCAAATAAAAATAAGAGAACAGTAAGAATTAGTAAAATTAGAGATGTGAATAGAACTTATTTTTGAATTATATCTAGGTTATGTAAGTCATCCATTGTAAAACTCTAGAAAGAACAAATTTCAGTTTACACTCGTCTGTTTGCAGAGAGCCTGACAATGAAATAGGAATGAGTATCAGTTATTAGAAAACTCTGTGTCATGGTGAATTTAATAGATTTATTTGACTTTGATTCATCCAAGTCCATGTTGCTCAGTCTGAACTACCTCAGGTAAACTAACAAAACTGAAAGCAAAGACTTAATTTATAGAAAAGAATATATACTGATAATACTAAGCCATCAGCTTGGTTATACATTCATGTTGTTTTATACTCAGACCAGCTATAGATAAAATCCTGTGTATGTTATAAATTATTGGAACTGTATTTACTTGTGAACTCCTCTCATAATTTACTCATGTATAATGAAAAAATATTATGAGGAATTATTAATGCCATGGACACATACATTAGTATTATTATTATTATTATTAGAGAGTGAAGAAAATTTATGAATAGGGCAGTATCATACAAAAATGATCATTTTTGTATATTTATCTATTGTGTGTGATTAAGTGTATATGGAGGTCAGGGGATAACTTGTAGAACTCACTAATTTTCTAGCAATGGAATCAATTATCTTATTCAGATTGTCATTCGGCAGCAATCACCTTTATCCACTGAGCACTGAGTCATCTTGCCACACACACACACACACACACACACACACACACAAAATTATTTAATGGACTGTGGGATACTGACATAAGAAATTATTTTCTAATCCAATGAAGAATTCATTATATCGCAGAGTTGAAGTTTGTGGGGCAAATGTATTGTGGAGTGCTGTTCTCCAAGTATAAGAGCCACCACTGTCTCAGTCAGAGGACATGAAGTTACCCACTGAAGACCCTCAACAGGATGGGAACCTTGTAGTTTACCTCATAGAAATAGAGGGTATGCTAGACCCTACTCTGAGATTATAGCCACTCTTTCATGCATATTCCTCCCAGCTATAAGGATGTTTACTCAAGCTGTATGTGGGAGACAGAAATTTAACTAAAATAGCAATTCATATATTCAGCTTTGGGAAAGTCATCATTCATCTGGAGGTGATAATGTTTGGTGATAAATCTGCTTTAGGTTACCCAATCCTGCAAGTTACCACTCACACATACTTTCAGAATTAACCTTGATAAACTCTATGGATCAGTAGAATAGAGTTGACAGGAGCCTTTACTTTGGCCTCTTTGAGGTACCGTATCTGAGTGGAATAGATGCTTCTTAGAGCTTCCAATGAATCATTTATGCAGCCCATATATAAATGCAGCATTTTGCTAAAAATCTAAAAACCATGAAAAAGAGAGAAAACACTTTCTCCCTTTTTTTCATTTTTACTATAATATAGGGTGTAGCCTTAAAAAACTAGTATAATTTTTTCTTATATATTAAATGTTTAAACAAGCTATAATAATATATAATAGCAATTCTAATCTTGATATAACTTGATGTGTTAGTAAAGTCAAACCCTGGAATAAGTCTGCCAATGTCCCAATTAAAAAACATGTAACCATGTTAAGAGAGTAACATTTACTCTTAACAGATATAGCTTCAAACTCATGCCAATGGCTTGACCACATATGATTGAGAGTGGATTTTAATTTATTTTTTTAAAGATAAAACAATTATATTTTTTATTTATTATAAGGGACAAACTTATGAAACAGGAATGAGAAGTCCAAGTTCATGTATGTTACGAGGGAACCACACAAAGAGAGTGCACCAGGGCCTCGTGTTTTGTTTTGTTTTTTTTTTCCCCTCTGGGTCCCAGAAAGCCATACCCTAACTTGGCCACACCTCTTAAAGATAATTGTTTGACAAAGATTCCCCACCACTCCCCTTTTAGTCTAAATAAGAGAGTTTTAAACCCAATACAAATCTATATACAATAGGAACAGATATCAAGTACAAAATTACAGCCAACATAAAGAATATTAAGCAAGGAAGAGATGATAAATGTTTTAATAAACATTCCATTCTAAAGAGTCTAAGTCTTGCATCGGAAATAGACTTAGCTAAATCATAAGAGGAAGGTAACCCTGAAAACATACATATAAGAACCTATACCAATTGAGAAGATTATACTTAGGGGTCATGAATTTGGAAGAGAATAAAAAGAAAGATCAGGGAAGACTCAGTCATGGAACAAATCATGAGGGTCAGTTTGCTTATATATAATTATGAGGTTATATGTAAGTCTTCAATCTAGGAAACAGTTTAAAATCCACTCTCAGAAGATTGAAGATTGAAGACTTACATATAACCTCATGAGTATATATAAGCAAACTGACCCTCATGATTTGTTCCATGACTGAGTCTTCCCTGATCTTTCTTTTTAACTAAAATTATAATGTGAAGAATTTGCTTTCGAGGTTCATTGCATTATCCTTCAGACACAGGTCAAAATGCCAAATGCATTGCCTCTGGTAGAATACTTCTTCCACATCTTGAGATAGATATGTGATTGATTTCATATGTCACTGAGCACAAAAAGTAAAAAATGTGGTAACAGGAACCAGTGAGTGAACAATTTGTATGGCCAAAGAACATTCTCAGTATAGCCAGTGATCCTCCCAGTTGTGACTAAAGACCAAAAGGTATCAGTTTTCAATATATCTCTAGCACAAAGCAGTCTTCATGATCATTGAACACTCATCCTGAGCCAAGTATTGCCTCATCTTTGTTCTTAGTGTATTGCCTAAATTACAATAGACAAAAAGTAAACCATTACATCATTAACTGATGTCAAGGGGTAGAGAGCAAATCAAAAAAAATGTAGCTCTCACACAAGGAAATTAGCATAGATCCACATATAGTTAATGAGTCTAAGAACAGAGAAATGGGTGTGACCTTCTTAAGCCTTTTTGTCAGTTTCCTTGCAATTCTAAATGATTTCCTCTTTTTCAAAATTTTTTTGCTCATCCAGTTTTCCTCCTCTAGACATCAGCTGAAGGAATGAAATAATATTGTCAAGATTTGAATCATTTAGCAGTGTTGTCCTTATGTTGATCAAATTCTGAGGGTCCTTGAAAGTGGAGGGGGGATTCACTGACTACAAGAAGTCTCAATGAAGAAACTTGAAGTTAGGGTTCATTCATAGCAATTGCACAAAATATCTATTTATTTAAAATCATTGGGCACTCAGTAACTTTCTCATAAACTCTGATTAAGTCAGTCCATAGTTTGCAAAAAAGCATGGTATTGAATGCAGTATGCCTGTACTTTTCAGTATTTAGTCCTCATGTATTTGTGAAACACTGGTTATTTAAAGTCAAAGAGCCAGCAAAAGTGGATCCATTTCACTGCACAGATGAGGAACAAGGGCATGAGAGAAACAGTTGTGACTGTAAAGAGGGTAGGCTGGGAGGAAGTCTGCAACTACTTACCAGCAATGCCACCTAATATCGAATAAACATCTCAAATACTTACAAGCAAAACAAATTCAAAATTATCAGGTTCTCAGGAGAACATAGAAAATAGAACACCTTTACAGACACCCTCGTATATATAACATATTTAATTTTATCAAAAATTAAAACACTGGGAAGAGAGGTCAACATAGAAGGCGAGAAGAAGGATAAAATAACAACAACGTTTGGGAAAGCTACATAAAAAGAAATCATATTATTTTTCTAACATAAAAGTCTGTACGTATATACATACACTTACATAGTGTTATAAAACTTTCCCATTTGGACTGGCAATGTTCTTCTCCACCAAAAATAGTCCCAGGCTGTCTAGCAACAAACTTCATATTATGCATGTGACAACCCCTTTTGAGATGATCATGGAGTTCCAAGAGACTCCCCAAACAATCTAAAACCATTACTGTTTCCTTTGGTTTCTCTCCATAATTTGAAAGTTACAGTCTTACTTTTTAACACATGTGCTTCAGTCACATGACTTGCTTCAGTCAAGCTAGATACCATCTGAACGTTTCCATCTGAAAGACTCCCAATTATAGTACTGGGACAGCTTATAGTCTTACCATGCTCTCATGTGTAAGAACCATGATGATCAGAATGGAGACTAAAGTAGCACTTACATCTTGGTGGTAACCAGAAGCTCTCTCATTGGACATAAGGTTCACTCAACAGGAGGAATATTATTCCTGGTGCTGTAAACCGAGCCAACCACCAGGTGTTAGCCAGTTCATGAATTTTAGAGGAAATCATACTACCACCAATTGACTAAACCAACATAGTTCCTAAGTGCATACTATACTTATTTATGCTTATGAATATGGATAAGTACAGCTCTCATCCTCATCAAAGAAGTTCTCCTTTAAAATAAATTGAGACTATTCCATAAAACCAGAACCAGTCACAAGGTAAAGAACAAGTGACAGTGGGAAGTCCAGTCTGGATGGCTACATCTACAACACAACTTTGCCTAAGTCTTGGGGAAAATGGCGGAGAGGGAGGGGAAAGGATTTCCAGATAATCAAGAAATCTGATGTGAAACTGTTTCTTCTAGAAATGAAGGGAATTATTTATCCATGAAACCACAAAAAATATGGTTACCTTCATCATAACCTGAAGAAGTACAACAGGGATTGACATGCTAACATGAAAGCAAGGAATACTTATGGGGTTTCAGTATTACCTAAAATATTACAAGCAATTAATGAATGCTGAGAGTGAATGAAGCAGTTTTCCATCTGGGGAAGAACCCAGAAAATATTTATCTAATACCAAGTGATCAGATCAGAAAAGATACTGTAAATATAACAGTAAACAGACTGAGAAGGTTGGATTTATATATTTAGGTAGATATCACCTCTATCTCTATCGCTACCTATACCTATATTTATAACTATCATCCATCTGTTTATACCTATATCCATATCTACCCATATATTTATCTTCTATCTAACCATCATTCTATGTGACAATGAAAGAAAATGAGGTAATGTTTTTGAAAAAGAAGAAGGAGAATACATGGAAGAAGTGGCAGGGGAAAAAGAATAAGAGGGATAGTGCATTTTTTTTGAATTTTTGAAAAGTTTTTAAACATTAATAAAAATTAAACATTTTCCAACTTCCTAATTTGCCACAGGCAGACAAAAATTATGCCACATCCTCTGTGAACCTTTTAATGAGTATATTAATAAGTCAATGTTCGCAATATTTACGACAAAAGAGACTTGCTGCAAAATAAGTAACTGTTGAGGCATAAAACGAGATGGAAACCTAAAGTTTATTTTCTAATGTTTATTCCTGAATTTACTTACAAACCACAGCTAATCAATTCTAATTTGGGGGCACCTATGAATCACCATATACTTTTGTGCTGGTTTGTTGTTGCATTTTTAAATATCCTTTAGACTATTAAATTATTTCAGTTTACTGTGTGCAGTTCTTCCTTTCTGTTTTATTCATTCTTGATCATTTTAGTTTTCTCTCCAATCATAGTTATTCAGTTTAGGAGCATGTAATAAGTATTATTCTAGGAATAATTCAATAATAGATAAATAGTTTAATACAAAATTCCCATGCTTTAAAAAATAGTACATGTTTGTATATGAAGCAGATTATAAAAAATAAATTAGTAGTAGGACATGATCCAAAGCAATGACATTCTTCCATGAATGTCATGTGCAACCATTCTACAATAGAAAACTTGCTAGAAATCCAGTATTGATGATGCTGATATTACCTCAGAGCTATAAAACTTGGAGTGTATAGTAGACCTTTCAGATTAGTACAATTATCTTGACTCTGATTAGAGAAAAAAGGAAGCTGCCACAGATACCTGTGACTCTAATAATGTGTGGTTGTGCTTCTTAATGTTGATTGTGCTGTACTGGAACGGTAAGTAGTTCCCAAGGGTGACATGTGAGAAATGTTTGTGCGAGAGGTTAGAGGAACAGGCTCCTTTTCTTCCGCACACCCTGGATTCTCTGCACTTGCTCTTAAACACAAGTTAAGTTTCTATCAATTCTAAACATGAGCATCTTAGACCTAACAGCTCCTGTGAACTCCCAGGACATAGTATCTGTCTGTTTCTGTGTGACTAAGGGCCATTAGTATTCAATATTTGTATTCATTTAATTAGACATTTTTAATTTTCAGGGTCTTAAAAGACAGAACTCAAGAGAATAGAGGTCATGGTCTATTGGTACATACTTTGCCCCCTTGCTGGCTCATCGGTATATCATTTTAATTAATTCTCATTCAAATATCCACATTTTGTCCCCATCTTTATTTTGTTGCAGGATCTTAATGCATAAAATGTTCCTTTACATATATTTAAAGTAATCTCTTTGTCCATTCAGAAGCTGTCCTGATCCATTTCAAAAGGGTCACAAAGAGATGGCATGATTACAACTCACACTCAGTATTATAACACAAAAATGTTAAGTAATTAATTCTATTTCTATAATATGAGGGAACTAAGCCACATGGTAACCAGTTAAAAAAAAGAAAAATCAAAAAATCAAAATTTCACAAACTTACATGGAAAAAAATAAACTTGTCATGAATTCCTAACAGGTACCAAACTCACATTTCTGAGTCAGAGAGGACCAGTGATGACCACAATTGACCAGGATATAATTTGTATATGTACTGGAAAGAACTTGGTTAGAGAAACAAGCCGAATGAGAGGATGTATGAAACATGAGTAAATGAGGCTAAGCTGGAAGTCTTGGTGCTGTACAGGTGAGCCAGTATTGGGATATTGACAGAATAGGGAAAGAGAGTTGCATTTACAATTAAGTTTTAGACAGGAGTTTCAAAATAAGCCTGTTGAAAGGTAGTCCTATTTTGTGTTCTTTATCACTGACATGAGCACAGTGCTTACAGACATCATCAAAGTGTTTTCTGGAATCTACATGTGCCAGGTTGAAAGGCTTATTAACCTCTTCTAAAAGATCACAGAGTAAAAGAGGTAACTTGAAAATTAAAGAATGTTGAAATAAATGGAGAAAATTGGGATCCTTTGAAGATGCCTATTTCAGTCATTTGCAAACCCTGTATTTACTCAAATAAGGTTGACAGAGTCACTTCCTTTAAAAAGAAGTTGACTAAAAATATTTTGGATACTGTCTGCCCTCAGAGCTAAAAGCTATTCAAAATAACATTGAGAAAGAAAATAAAAATGATACTCACTAACAGGCGGGTTCTTTTCTCCTTAGGGTATAGATTTAAAAGGTGGGGACGCAGCTGAGCACAAAGTGAAATTTTACAGGCAAGGTACAGATTTCTCATTATTGTAGAGAAGGGGTTCTTAAATCTCAGAGACTATGGACTCTATTTGATTTTTCTGTATCCTACCTAGTAATTTTCTTCCATTCCCATTTCTACTGGTGTAAATTTGTCCAAGAGTCCCTGCTGTGGTGGGGATTGGATCTCAAGTTCAGTAAGTGTTGATTGGCTAAGATTAGGGCCTCAAATATTAACAAAGTTTTAGTGTCATTACAGACAGGCTTCCTTCTAAGAATGTGATAATCATGCCCCTGAACACAATACATAAAGACATTTATGTCCGTTGTCAGAAACCTCACCCTTAAGTAAACTCATCCTCACTGAAAATATCAACCACCTCCCCCAAGGGATCAGGTTTGCTTGGAGTACACAGGCAAGAGAACATGAAGGATTCCGGGCTCCATACACACAAAAGCTTCCAGGATGCACAGTCCACTGCATGGCAGATTTAGCTATTACTCAGATAAAAAGGGTTTGTTTTCTGTGTGTTCCTTCTCAGAGTAAAAGTTGTGAGCACGAATCTTACCTAGTGGTCCCAGAGCTGGTGGTCATGGTACCTCCACCATATTGAAAGGTGAAGATCAGCAGAGCCAGTATCCAGAGCCACTACAATCCAGCTGCTTAACATTTAAAAAAGTTGTCCTGGTCAAAAAGGAATTACATAAAATAAGGATAGATTCAGACATAAAATTTAGACTCTAAATGAGACAGTTTGTTTTAAATATGTATGCAGGCTTGGCAATAAAAAAGTATAGAAAGATAAAAAGAACTAAATTAAAAAAACCAAAAATACAAAAAGTATACAGTGATAAAAAGAAGTAAATTTTAAAAAGTCTTTAAAGAGACAAAGTAAACTTGTAAAAAAAATACAGTATAGAAAACAAGCCACATAAAGTATCCACAGAGTCTAAATTATATTATTGTGTTTTCTTTAAATTATTTGACTGTGATGGAGCTAAGTACAGAAAAACATTTCATTGTATGGACTACTAAATTAAATCAACATATATATATATTAAAGGTAAATTGGCTTCAATGTGGGTCTAAAGATTTGCTTCTTTGGAAAAGAGGTTTTCCTTTGTTTCCACAGAGGATGAAAACCTGTGAATTGGTTTTAGACTAATTTGGTTTAATGGATCAAGATCCTCCAAAAGGTTGCCATAAACATCCCCAAATTACTTGCCCTACAAAGACCAAAAAAACTATGTCCAATTTCCCAAATATCATTTACAAATATTTGTTTACATTTAAATGGGGATTTGTTATGATATGAATACTTTGTATTTGTGTGAATATTGGTCTATTGATATAAATTTCAGATAAATTTTGTTATATGTATATTTCTGCTCTTGATTAAGGTGTTATATTTTTCCAGCTCATTTAAAAATATAATTTATAATTCAAATGAAGGTTTATAGATAGTCAACTATAATAGTAAAGCTTATAGTCATGTTAGGTTTTATAAATATATATTTCAGGTAGATATATAATCTTCAAATCTTTCAAAGACCTACAAAATATGATATTTAAAATGTTTCAAAAACTGAGGATTTTTCATGGCAGTGAGATTCATCCACTCCTGGCATCACCAATCAAGTCTAAATGGGTTATGAGCAGCGAAGAGGCTCCTTATAGAGTTTGTTGGTCATTTGGGGGAAGAAACTGCTCTTGCCTCTACTGCTTGATGTTATATTGTATAAACTGGACATGCAGGACCCACAGAGAAATGACTGCTTAACTTGCCTAAATGTGAGACAGTCCTTTGGGGTTTCCTGTTCATAAAAGAGTCTGACAAACATTCTACAGGACACAGAGAAAGTGATTGACAGTCTGTCAATATAGGTGGAACTGTGTTTAAAATTTCCTGTTTCATAAAATAGTCCGCCAGAGACTATGGGCCTGTTACAAAAGAACTTTGGGTGACTGTCAAGGCAGCAAGATATCTCTGTCAATTCTAGAATTTTGGAAGATGCTTACATTGCACTTCCTTTTACTTAGGTGATATATCCTTCTGGAGTATTTGAAAGAGTTAAAAATACTTATAATTATGATTTTCCTTAGTTTTAATATAAGATAAAGTAAATATAAACATTGTTACTCTAATTCTTTGCTTGATACTTGTTTGTTACATGTAATTTTACTACGTTAAAGTTAGAACTTTCCTTTTTATTTAAACAGAAAAGGGGAAATGGTGTGGAAAGTCCTTCTGTACAAGTGTTGATATAATTGGTAAATAAAGAAGCTGCTTTCAGCCAATGGCTTAACTGAGTAAAGGCAGGCCAAAAGAGATAGATGGAGAGAGTAGGCAAAGTCAGAGAAAAGCCATGTAGCCGCTGCTGCAGACAGAGGCCTCCTCTGGAGCCCGCAGAAACTTTTCCTGAAGGACATGACCTTGTGATGATGTGCAGATTAATGCAGATGGGTTAGTTCAGGATATAGAGCAAGCTAAAGATATGCTGAAGCTATTGGCCAAACAATATTTCAAATAATATTGTTTCTGTGTAATTATTTCAAGTCTGGGTGGCCAGAAATGAACCAGCAGCATCCGCATAAATATAACAATGTCATAAAAAACAGTTTAATATGCACATTTTCCTGGTGTTATGTGTAGTACCCTCTAGCACTATGAAAATCAGCCACTTGAAATGAAGCTCCAAGGTCAGCTTGGTTTCTCCTTCTTCTGTGACTCAACTAATTGGTATGTTTAATAATGTGTTCTTCTGAACACTTTCTGGAGGGCAATAATGAATAATAACAATAACCCACAATGTGAATTAGTCTATGGGACCTTGCTGGTCTGCATCTCCCAAAGAAATTAAATCACTTCAGGGATGAGAGTTTTACTTGTAAGCTTCTGCTCTCTAGTAGGGTCACTTTTTCCTGTTATAGGGTAACTGTACATATTACGTGTATTTTTAAAGACAGAGACAGAAAACATGGTTCATTGCTGAACATTGATGTTTTTCTTTATAAAATGACCAGCTGTGTGAGAAAATGAAAATCCTGTTGGGACAATAATATTATCGGCAAATGTTTCTCTGAGCCCTCAAAAAAGAAGCAGCTCAGGTCTCCATAACTAAAGAAATGTTGTGTTTAGAAACAAAAATTCTGCATAAGTTGTCATCAGTGTTTTTTATCTTGGCCATTCGTAAAGGTGTAAGATGAAATCTCAGAGTTGTTTTGATTTGCTTTCTCTGATGACTAAGGATTTGAACATTTTCTTAAGTGTCTTTGAACCATTTTAGATTCCTCTGTTGAGAGTTCTCCATTTAGGTCTGTATTCCATTTTTTTGATTATTTGTTCTTTTGATGACCAGTTCCTTGAGTTATTTGTATATTTTGGAGATAGGACTTCTGTCTGATGTGGGGTTACTGAACATCTTTTCCCATACTGTAGGCTGTTGTTTTTTCTTGTTGACCATGTTCTTTGCTTTATAGAAGCTTTTCAGTTTCAGGAGGTCACATTTATGATGACAACTTATACTGGAGATGTAGTGGGGTAAAGGAAACAACAGTCCTGCATTGCTGTTGAGAATACAAGCTAGTACAACCCCTTTGGATATCAGTGTGGCAATTTCTCAGAAAATTACAAAACAATCTTCCTCAAGACCCAATAATATCACTTTTGTATATATATATATCCAAAGGATGCTCAATTGTACCACATGTGCTCAGCTAGGTTCATAGCAGCAT
This sequence comes from Bramus lutescens, assembly GCA_001685075.1. Taxonomy (NCBI): domain Eukaryota; kingdom Metazoa; phylum Chordata; class Mammalia; order Rodentia; family Cricetidae; genus Bramus; species Bramus lutescens. Next base: position 7,106 of record LOEQ01007425.1, on the reverse strand, counting down.
GCACCTCAACAAAAGACTGGATAAGGAAAATGTGGTACATTTATATAATGGAGTACTACACAGCAGAAAAAAATGACATCTTGAATTTTGCAGGCAAATGGAGGGAGCTAGAAAACATCATTTTGAGTGAGGTAACCAAGACACAGAAAGAAAAGTATCACATGTACTCACTCATAAATTGCTTCTAAACATAAAACAAAGAAAATCAGAGCACAAATCACAATCCCAATGAACTTAGACAATAATGAGGCCCCTAAGAGAGACATGCATAGATCTTATCTACATGGGAAGTAGAAAAAAAAGATTTCCTGATTAAATTGGGAGCATTGGGACCTTGGGGGAGGGTTGAAGGGGAGGGGAGAGGCAGAGAGGGAAGCAGAGAAAAATGTAGAGCTTAATAAAAATCAATAAAATGAAAGAAACAATAATCCTATAGATGCAATAACCAGATATTAATGATACTTGATTTTGATAGCTCATCATCAAAATTTAAAATCAATCAAATATTATTATAATCTTGCACTCTCATTTTTATGATATTTTCTAGATTTTACAATAGGTATTGTATTGAAGAAAATCTGTACAGTAGTAAGTTTTTATATGACTTTATTCTGACAACAAAAAAAGAATTTTTGTTTCCAAAGAATTGGTGAATACTTTCTTACTGTCTTTATGAAGTAGTAAATACTTTTTCCTATTTAATTATTAATAGTAAATGAAAAACTGTTTTGTAGTCACTGATATTTCATAATTCATGTTCAAATTTTGAGAGTATTATTTCACCTTTACATTTAGTAGTTATTCACTATTTAATTTTGTGTGAAATAACACCTTCCAAAATCAGCAGTTTAAATTATAAAGTAAATGTACTATTATTTCCTGTATTATGCAGTTTTCTATGGTAAACATTCTTTTGTTTCGGACTCTAATATATTTCTATACCAAAAGAGCTTTTGAAGGGAGCAATGAATGGTAGGAGGCTTGATGCAAAAGAAATCACATATTTCTAAAATGCATTAGTCCGTGGACTATCTGATGTAATTGTTTAAACAGAACTGTGGATGTAATATTGGCTTACATTGGTATGCCTTTAATAAACAGCTTGGAATAAACATTAACATATGCTTGCTAAATAGAGGAGCTGTGACAGCAATGGGAGAACCTAAAAGTTACTACAAATCATTAATAATATGTGGGATAAGAATGTATTAGCTAATTTCTTCTTAATTTTTTAAAGATTTAGTTGAGTGAATTTGAGGCCAGCCTGGTCTACAAGAACTAGTTCAAGGACAGGCTCTAAAGCTACACAGAGAAACCCTGTCTCAAAATACCAAAAAAAAAAAGATTTGGTTGAGCCTACCCTTCAATGGCTAAACCATCTTAGTTAAGGTTTTATTGCTATGAAGAGACACTATGATTATATCAGTTCTTGGAAAGGAAAACATATAATTGGCATTAGCTAAAAGTTCAGAAGTTTAGAACATAATAATCATGATGAGAAACATGGCAGAATGCAGGCAGACATGGTAATAGAGAGGTAGTTTAGAGTTCTACAACAATACTGTTAGACAGCAGGAAGAATGAGGGCCATTGGCCTTGCCTGAGCTTCTGAAACCCCCAAATCCACACCTAATGGCACACTTCCTCCAACAAGGTCATACCTGCCCATAGTAAAGATCTCTATGAGCCTATGGACCATTTTCATTCAAATCACCACACCGTCTCTACAGCCATCTGCGTTGATGGTTTTAGCAGAAGTGGAAGGTAGAAATATTGAATTTTATAGTAAATTAATTATTATATGAGGAGTTATATTCTTTGAAAAGAAGCTTGGCAAAAAATATCACAATTAAGTGAGACTATAACTGAATTTCTTGACAACCTTAAATGTTTAATTAAACTGATTTAGGAAATATAATGATATCAAATATATAATTTACTTTCTTATTTTACCTTTAATTAGAACTCATACATAAGCACTTCATTTACACAATTTCAATTCCTGATTGCTTCCTTAACTGTTAATGTTGCATATAATATGATGTACAGCTATATATACACACATGTACATATGTATATATGATATACTGAGTCTGTTTATATTTTTGCATGTGCACATATCCAGGGCTCACCACTTGGGAATAGGCAACCTATGTAGGAGGTCAATTCTTGAGGAGACTGACTCTCACAGTCTCAGCAGACATTAACCACCTGAGTCTCTTAAAATAAAATCTTCATATAATTCAGGTTTTAATCAAAGAACTCTTAAAAATATAAAGATATAAAAGAGATGGATTTGATGTCAGAATGGCTAATGGAATGTTAATTGAGTATTAATTTTAGAGTATATTTATCATAAAAATTAAAAATAAAAAGAAACTTTTAACAATATTTCAGAAAAAATTAATATTTATCTATAGAGTTTTAGTGTTCTTTCAAGATTATTATGTAAAAAAGCATGTAAGTTTTACTATATTAAATACAAATTCTTTCAATCTAATAATAGTTTAGTAAATTTGTCTAAAATATGTATTTTTAGGCTGTTGAAATTTGTAATTTACTTTGAAGTAGTGAATTATATTTAGGTATTTAATTATAAAAGAATTAATAAGAACATACATCATGTATGCAAATTACAATTGAAAAACCTGTCAATTGCTATTTTTTCTCATTATAATACCATGTAAATATAATGTACAAAAATATATTTAAACATTTCATGTTGAATATTCTTAAAATATTTAGCATCTCTGCTGCCTTAAGTCATCTACAGGACCATGAACTCAACACAGATAGATTTCTATATGAATTCAAGAAACGACACATGTAAAACAAAACTGTAAGAGACTTAATAACTAGGTATTCCTGAAAATGACTAATTAACTAATCACTCTTTCAGTAATTTTTATTTCTAACTCATGCTGCAATCTTCATATTTTAATTTAGAATTCACTCTTTTGGAAAGATCTTTATGACCTTAGATCAGTTTTACTTCTGAGAGAAAATTATAATTCTCTCAGAATTGTATTTTATATATTGTAAAATGATATTTTTACAGCACTCACTAAATTGTCTTAGATGTTACTTATGAATGTCAAATATTTCATATTCATTTGCTATACAACAATTCACATGTATTTTCTAAACAATGATAATTCCATGTGGAATTAGTGTTCTTCATAATTGTAGCACCAAAAGATAAAGTCAGCCCTGGTTGTCCTGATGAGTATTCCTTGAAAAGGAGACATGAATTCTAATTATGCTATAAATGAAAGTTACATATTACTATATTTATTTATTAGTTTTATTAATTCTTTTTAGGATTTCATAAAATGTTTTTTGATCTTATGCATGTTAGTATATTAAAGTTTTATTTTGTTGAATTGATAGTACAAATATTTGCTTAAGAAAAAATATTTTTGGTATGTGGCATCTGTCCATTTCTTTTAGATTTTCCACTAAGCTGAAAAATGTCTTTGGACTACAAACTGCTCAGGAAAATTTCAAGGTCACAAGCTGAGAAGAATCAGACTCTAAGACTACTCTAAACAGGGCTTGAAAAAAGCCCTGAACTTTCCCATTATGCAGAGACTGGACAATAAATGGCAGAGATACAGGTACATTAAATTATCCAAAATTTTTCTTTTCTGGATTCTTAAACATGCTGTCACTCCCAGAGAGCAGGAAGTAATTTTAAGAACATGACGTCCACATTCCCAAAAGGTGGGATATGTAGTTTTCAGTTATTCAATGGGTTATAGATATCTGTCATTATTTAGGGTGGTTGCTTGCAAGTTATTATTGGTAAAGGTCAGGAAAATAGCAAAACTAAGGAGATTAAATTCAGGCTTCTTGTATTGAAAATAATAGAGGATATAGATATGATAGGATAAAAGGGTCTATTGTTGTATTTACTTTTTAGGAGCAACTAATTCTTTTAAATGTTTTACATTGATAAAAATCTTTGTCTGCTGAAGCAAATTTAATACTAATTTTGCTAGAACATGCTGCACATATATTTCTAATCTTGTTCAAGATATTGTACTTATACAGTTCATTTAACAATGCAATGCAAATGTTTAGCTTTTGAAAGTTATACTTATCAACTTTTTAGGATAATAAGGAATTGCAAGTTAGCAATTAGTCACCTATTACAATAAAAGTTGTAATCATATTAAGTATGTTTTCAAGGTCAACCAAAAATATATTTTAGATATACAGGTCATCATCATACAGTTCAGAGATTTACAGAATATGGCATTTAAGATGTTTTAATAATATAGGTTTTCATCTTTTTATTTTAATGAGAAATGAATGTCTACTTCAAAATACTTCAGTGAAGATGATGACCATTAAAGATACTCTACATTGAATTTATCTCTGTAGTGACAGAAGTTATCCAATGATATCAAAGTGTTCTTGCCTTGACTGTTTGCAGTATGCTCTCCAAATTGGACAAGCAGGAAACAAAAGAAAGGACTGCTGAACTTTGCCCAGACAAGGTAGGACAGTCTTTCATATTGTGCTGCTTCAGAAAAAAGTCCATCAGATATTATAGGACTATAGGCTGGAATTAGACACCCAATGTTTCAGAGAAAATCTGGGTGACTGTTCAGGTAGCCAGCAGTTTCTGTCATTTCTCAGATATTATGGAATTCACTTACTCAGGCAATATTATTTCCTTTTCAGGTCTCTGATGGAATTGAAGACTTTATATATATAGTTATTAGTTTCCTTCTTACCAGGTTCCAAAAAGAAATTCACTAAAGAGCTGAAAAGTGTATAAGGTTTAGAGACACTTAAAAATAGGTTTGGTAATACAAGTTAGAATAGAAAGTGAATTAGGTACAGCTTTTTGGACTCAACAAGATAGGGTAGAAATAAAATATTTTCTCTGAATTTGTCATTTGGTTTTGGGACAATGGTCTTGTACTTTGTAAAGATTTGTCACTTGTATTTTTTTTGATAAAACACTGATTGATCAGTAGCCAGGCAGGAAGTATAGGCAGGACTATGAGAACAGGAGAATTCTGGGAAGAGGAAAGTCTCAGTTTGCAGTCATCACCCAGACCAAAAGGAAGCAAGATGAGAATGCCTCACTAATAAAAGGTACCAAGCCATGTGCCTAACACAGACAAGAAGTATGGGTTAAGATGTAAGAATTAATTAATAGGAAGCCTGAGCTAATAGGCCAATCAATTTATAATTCATGTAGCCTCTGTGTATTTCTTTGGGACTGTGTGTTTCTTTGAGACTTGGCTGGACAGGAAACTGCCAACATCATTTGTTAGTAGCCTCTGTGTATTTCTTTGGGACTGTGTGTTTCTTTGAGACTTGGCTGGACNATATATATATATAATTCTTTTATTAGTTACAACATTTTTATTTTAGACAAAAAAGGAGAAATGTGGTGATATATTGTTGTGATCTAACAAATAAAATTTACTTGAAGATCAAGGAAAGAGCTAGCCACTAGTTAGTAATAGATGTCTATTGGTCTCTACAGACAGACAGGAAGTGATATGGCTGAGCAGAGAGAGGAATATAAGGAGGGAGGAGACAGGAACTTGACTCTTGACCTTTTTAGAATTAGAAAGGTAAGAAGTGGCTGTCACTTATTCTTTTGTCTCTCTGATCTTTTAACATTTACCCTGAAATCTGGATCTAGGTTTTCATTAGTAAGACCAGTTAGAGTTTGTGCTACAGTCTACACCTCTTGGCTGTATTTCTTCTTTTTGCTTTAGAGTTTCAGCTGTGCTGTTAAGCCACAAGTGTGGGATTCTTTATGTAGCAAATTTGAGCTATGAAATTTCCTCTAATGTTTAACACTGATTTCATAGAGTCCCATACGTTTCTGAATGTTGGGCATCCATGTACTCTGAATTCTAGAAAGTCTTTAATTTCTTTCTGACCCATTAGCTGTTCAGTTGAGAGCTGTTCAGTTTCTATGAGTTTGTAGATTTTCTTTAGTTTATGTTGTTGTTTAAATTTAAGCCATGATGGTCCAGTAAGCCATAGGGGTTATCCCAATTTTTTTTTGTATCTGTTGAAATTAGCTATAAGACTTAGTATGAGATTAATTTTAAAGAAAATTCAATGAGGTGCTGACAATAAAGTATATTCTTTTGTGTTTGGTTGCAGTGTTCTGTAGATATCTGTTAGGACTATTTGAGTCACAACACCTGTTAGTTACCCTATTTATCTGTTTAGTTTTTGCCTAGAAGATCTTTCCATTGATAGAATTGGGCGATTGAAGTCTCCCACTATTTAGGTGTAGAGCTCATTTTGTGATTTAAGCTTTAATAATGTTTGTTTTACAAATGTGGGTTTCCTTGTACTTGGGGGGTAATTGTTCAGAATTGAGAGTTCATTTAGATAGATTCTTCCTTTCATGAATAGGAAATGCCCTTCTCCATTTCTTTTGATTAATTTTAATTTGAAATTACTTTTTTTAGATACCAAAATAGTCATGCAAGCCTTCTTTTTAGGTCCATTGGATGGAAAATCTATTTCTAACCTTTTGTGCTGAGGTAATGACTGTCTTTAGAGTTGAGGTACATTTCTTGTATACAGCAGAATGATGAATGCTGTTTTCATATCTGTTGCTAACCTGTGTCTTTTTATTGATGAATTGAGTCACTGATATTAAGAGAGATTAATTACCAGTGATTGGTATGGATAGTGTGTGTGTGTGTGTGTGTGTGTGTGTGTGTGTGTATGCAGATATGTTTCCCTTTTGGGGTTTTTCTATTTTCTGTATTTTTGTAGATGCAGGTAATGTCCTTGAGTTGGAGTTTTCTTTCTCTTACATTTGGAAGGGCTGAATTCCTGGATAGAGATTGATAAATATGGGTTTGTCATGGAATAGATTGTTTTCTCCGTCCATGGTAATTGAAAGTTTTGCTGAGGGGGGCTGGAGAGATGGCTCAGAGGTGAAGAGCACTGACTGCTCTTCCGGAGGTCCTGAGTTCATTTCCCAGCAACCACATGGTGGCTCACAACCATCTGTAATGAGTGCTGGTGCCTTCTTCTGGCCTGCAGACATGGAGGCTGAACATTGTATACATAATAAATAAATAAATAAATAAATAAATAAATAAATAAAT
>LOEQ01007423.1:7362-17601 GCA_001685075.1 Bramus lutescens | reverse complement strand
CCTTGGACTTCCCACAGGGCAGGGTACCCTGCCCTCTCTTAGGACTTGAGGGGGCTGGGGGAGGGTAAGTGGGGGAGGAGGAGGGAAGTGGGAGGAGGGGAGAAAGTGGAAATTATGAATGGTATTATTTATAAAGCAATAAAAATAAATAAAAATATTTTAAGAAAGAAAAAAGAATTTGAAAGCACATTTGGGACTGGAAATTCTACTTGCCAGGTATTGATTAGTCCTAGAAAAAAATACTGAGTACTAATTCAGTCACTGGCAAGTTTTGCGAAAAAGATCCATCATCCAGAAGGCGAACCAAGAGGGGTTAATTAACTTTCAAAGAAGAACTTTCATGTGGGAAGGAGTAGGGAAGAATGAAATCTAATTAGCAGTGGTCTCCTAGCCTTGTGACATACTCCTAATCAATCATGTTTTATATATGTTTCTAACATTAAATAGAGATATCACCAATTCTCCAGGATGAGGATGTTGTCTAAACTGTCTCTTTCACAATTCAATTGTTGCTTAAAATATTGAGTATCTAAGATACTTATATTTTTGTCAGAATTGGTTATTAATGGGGCATTCTCACAGTCCCCTTCTCAGCTTTTACAAAATTCTAGGATAGCTTACAAAATCTTAGTGAAACAAACCACTCTTGTTTACTGGTTTATTATAAAGGAAAAAAAAACAAAGATAAAAGAATATAGTGCTTGCATTATAAGCTTGAAGATCTGAGTTCCAATCCCCAGAGCCCATCTGTTGTAATTCTGGTGCTCCTGTGGGGAGATTGAAGAGATGAAAGAAGCTTTTGTGTCAGTTTACCTGACATAAACAGCAGCAAAGAACAAAAGCAGAGACCCTGTCTCAAATAAGATAGAATATGAGGACCAACATCTAAGTCTGTCCTATGACCTCAACTCACACTCTGTAGCACACATTCACATGCACATATGCATGTACACACAAACACACAAACATACATGTGGTGCATGCACACACCAAAAGGTAAAAAAAAATTAAAGCAATGAATTACAATGGAAGAAGAGATGCATGCAACTCTACATAGAGGAGATAAGGGCATTTGTGAACTTTATTTCTCCACTAAACCTAATCTTCCACTTAAATTTCAGTTTAATCTCAGATCTACTCAAATCCACATTAATTTTTATAACATTATCTCTATCCTTATCTTTGGCTCTAGATACATAAATCTATGTAATCGTGCCTCTGCTCTTAGCTTTAAAACAAATTCTAAACCTATTTCCCCTAAATGTCAATATTATCCCTCTGATCTTGCATTTCTGCAAACTCAAACATTGCTCCAATTCCTACCGATATCCCTATCATGAGCTTCAGCTCTGCTTTTAGTACTGTGTCAGGCTTAAATATGCTTACTTCTAACATTACAACTAAGACAAAGCACTACCACTAATTATTTTGAAACATGTTCTTTTTGGGAAGATCATCTGAAGCTGGAATGAAAGATACAGAAGAAAAGTTTATGATGCTTTTTATTTTCTTTGCCTTCAAACTTTATACCAGAACCAGCTTCATTTGGCCTAATACTTTCTTCCTAGTTCTAGAGTAGAAGAACTTGTTTTCATTGTTAAATCCATGATAATTGTCATCCACCAAGCACTAACAATGCTCCAAACACAAATATGCTTTAAGGTAGATCATTTCTTTTCTCATTGACAAAGAAACCTGATCAGGTGATTGACAGGTCTAGCTAAGATATATGCGTGTAATACAGGCAAGTTAGAATACTCACTTGTCCACCCAGGGCCTGAAGTAAAACTCAGAATCCACTCTTTTGACTAGAAGGAAATATTTTTCTCTTAATGAGCATCAATATAATTCTGATTACCCACATTTTCATGGGGAATTTTAAATCTTAAGGAGGATCAATTGTAATTTCTTTCTTTCTTTCTTTCTTTCTTTCTTTCTTTCTTTCTTTCTTTCTTGTGTTTCAAGGAAAATGGAAGATGGGTTATAAAATAGAATATGATGGAATAGGGACCTCAATCAGCAAGGGCCTCCAAGTCTGTCGATGTCTGTCTATCTACTTTGATAAGATTAGCTAATTACCCTAGTTTAAAAGGTCAAGGCCTTATTAATATATTTAGTTAGTAAATTACCATGTGTTTCTTATGTAAAAATAAAGATTAATCCCTCTCAACCAGGGTCTAATTTCTTTGAAAGGGAATGTGATGTAGTCAACAAAAAGTCTCAAAGGAAAAATGAAACCAAGTTGGGATCCTAACTGTTCTCCAAAGGCCCCTGTAGATGCTAAGACCATAGTGTGACACTGTTGGAAAGGAGTAGAAACTTTAAAAGGGGGGGACATAATGGTAGGTTTAGTTTCTTTTACTTTTATTTATTTATTAATATCGCCAAATCAGCTTAGGCAAAAAGGAGTTTGTTCTGCCTTGTGGTTCCAGAGTATAGTGTCTCAGCAAAGAAATGCAGGTCAGACCAGCAGTTTGGTGGGGAAAGGAGACAAGATGAAGTTACTCTTTAGAATAAGCATAATTAGGAAAGAGGGAGTAGAAGAGGTTTCTGGCTCATATTTATAAGTTTCCAGAGAGTGACCGAAGTTCCATACAACACGATTTAGTCTGGCTTGGTCTCCATGCCAAGAACATGGACCATAAATACATCTTACAGATGCAAACAGAGGAGAGCTAGGCTTACTCACAGCTTTAGATGAGAGGAAGCAAACTGCCAGGGAATGAAGAAGGAGTATGCAGGGAGCATAGCCTGATTTCTAGAAAAGAAAGAGGCACCTAGAGGTTTTGTGATCTAATAGAATCCATGATGGCAGAGAACTCAATACAGTAGGAGCTTGAAGCAACTGGCCATATTGTGTCCACAGTCAGGAAGAATAGAGCAATGGATAATGGTACTCAGATCTCTCTTTTTCATTCATTCCGGAACCCTAGCCTAGGCAATAGTGTCATTCACTTCTAGGATGTGATTTCCCATTCCTATTAACTGAATCAACACAATCCTTCAGAAGCATGTCCACAGTCTAAATAATCACTTACAGATGTACCTTCAGTTTTGTCACCTAGGTGATTTTGAGCCTGTCAAGGTGACAATGTTAACCACAATATAGGTCGTTACGTCATTGGGAGACAAATTCTAATGATACCCTGAGACCCCAGATCCTTCCTCTTCCTCTTTAATGCTTGTATCATGACATAAGTGATTTTGCTCCCTCACATACACTTAACATATTATGTGCCTCATCATAGATCCAAAAGAGTGGGGACAGTCTATTGTGTCTTCCATGATGGTGAGCCAAAATAATTGTTATCTCTTTTGAAATTAATGATCTCAGACATCTCTTTACAATATTCACCTAACATGTAAACAAATATCAACCCTAAGACAAACTAAGGCCTTGAATTATAGAACTAGTAAAAATTTACATGAAATCTGATCCTGGACTCTAAAATATTTTGATGGCTCCACTCCTCTTACTGTTTTGCTTTGGGCAGGTTTTGGATGATTGGAATTAATTTAGGAACTTGCTCATGCCAAGCTAAACTTGCAACCTACTGTATGATGTAGTTTAACTTTTCCTGGGGAAATACAAACAAAAGTCTATTAGCCTTAGACACAGCACCTACAACAGACCAAGGTAAAGAGTCCATCAAGGAGTTTATTACTTACATGAACACGGTTGAGGGAATACTTACAGGAACACATGTGATTCTAAAACAAACTTCCATCTCATCATGGATAAAGACCTCATGGCACCTATATCACATTCAGTTACCATTCTGTTTCCTATATGCTATCTAGTATCTTTCAAGATGACTTTTAAATATGGAGGAGGTAGGAGAGATTAATGACTAGAATACCAGTTTAGGGACTTGCAACTCTTAGCTTTTGCCGTCTACTGTGTTAATAGCTCTTTTCCCATTAGCGGAGGCCTGGTGTCTATGCACTGTATTGCTTGTTTTATTGCCATGGGTACTAGACCAAGGTAATCTCTTCTCCCAGGTGTCATGTCATGCCAAAACAGATTTTAAAGAGTTTAATTGTAAAAAGAAAAATATATATTTAAGACTAAATATTTTTAAATGAGAAGTTGGCATATCTGGAAGTATCAGGGATACAGGTTCATTTAGGGTTCAAAATATGGAATCCCAAAGAGCGTCACTTTGTCACACTAGATACCTTCAACTCAAGGACATTGAAAGTCTTCCAAAGCAAGAAGTTCTGACATCTATCCCTCTCTAGCTATCCTTTCTTCCCCAAAGTACATCATAGAATGCAGAATTCCTTTCTCCTGAAAACAACATGTGACCTACCTCCTCTGAAAAAAGGCTATGAGATTTTAATTTCATAAGAACTACAGGTCCATGATGTGAAGGAATGATATACAGTAGTCAAATAGAAGCCAATAAAACTGACCTGAGTTTCTCCTTATTTGTTGCAATTAGTTCATATTTTTGACCAATTACATTTCTATGTGACTTCACATTTCCTCAGTGAACCTAAGCTTTAAAATAAACTTCTCTATGTTCTAAATCTCTATTTCTGAAGTCTCCTTATCACAGAAATCTTTGATTAAATATGTATGTTCTTTTTGTCCCCCTTTATTAATTGGTCAAGGAATCTTGATCATGCCTCTTTTGTGTTATCATTGTCCCAGTTTCACAGAACCTAAGTTTGAAACATGTGTTTTCCCATGTTGTTATGTCTTTATACTGAAGTCTCTTTGTCACACAAAACTATGGCTAGACAAAATTTGCTACAATTTTTCTTTTATTAATCAGTTCTTTGTCATAGAGGTACCATCTATGACCTTCATTATCAATGTGATATCTCCCTTCCATTCTTAAATCCTTAAAATGTGGGTGTATTTCAAGTTAGTCTCATCTGAGTCCAGAATTACTTCCCTGGTTATTATTACATTCTTCCTTTTAATATGCAGCACTAGGCTTTAAACTACAAATGACAGGATTTAACTTGGAATTATAAACTTTCTCACATAATTTTTGAAACATAATATTTTTGATGCTGAAAGAAGAAATGGAGAGTGACAATAATTAAGTATGAGAGTTTGGGCTGAAGAAATTGTTCTAAAACTGGTTAATTAGTGGTGACAGTAGTAGAAATCTATTAATCTACTAAAAATTACTCAGTCATACATTTAAAATGAGTGTCTGTGACTCATGAATGCTCTGTAAATAATTTATTATGATAAATCCTGAATCCAAGGATGCAACAATAGTGCTTTGGGTCACTTTTTAGAGCCTCATGATTGCTGGACTTCTCTTCTTCTTCTTCTTCTTCTTCTTCTTCTTCTTCTTCTTCTTCTTCTTCTTCTTCTCCTTCTCCTTCTCCTTCTCCTTCTCCTTCTCCTACTCCTACTTCTTCTCCTTCCAACTCCCCCTCCTCCTCTTTCTCCTCCTTCTTGTTCTTGTTCTCCTTCTTTATCTTATTCTTCTTCCTCTTCCACCTCTTATTCATTGTATTATTTAAAATATTATTTTGTGTCTTTAAGTACATGCTCATTCAAAATTGGGTGTATATATGTGAAAATCAGAAGTTACCTTTTGTAAGTATGTTCTCTAAGTGGAAAAGGAGACAGAAAGACTATAGCAGTCAGAGGGAATGGATGACATCAAGAAAATAAGGCCTTCTAAATATAACAGGACTCACACATATATGAACTCACAAATTGAGTATTCTTAATTAAATATTTACTATATGTTTTCCTTTTAAAATGTTTAAAGTCTGGGGTCTATCAAATAAAGACTTTTTACATTATAAAAAGAAGTTGAGTATCCTCTTCCATGATGCCTCAGGGAAAGAACTCAGGTTATCAGACTTGACAGTAAGGGTCTTTGCCCATTGAACCATCATAGTGACCTTGGGTTTCTTATCAAAATTAAAACTAAGGACTTTAGCATGTCTGTTTATTTCTCCAAATAATTTCACTATTTTATACTTCTCATTCTCTGCTCTTTTCCACAATATTTTTTAAATAGCCTGAAGCTATCCAGCTGTTTTCTGGTTCTCATATCCCAGTCCAGGAATAAAATATCAGCAATATGGAGAGTTTTAATGACTTCAGTGGGAGTCAGCTGCCTAACAGTACTTCTACTGAAAGGCAGACACATATCTACACAGCTTTTTGGTCCTCATCTTCCAAGAACTGCCTCCCATGGGACAAAATTTATATCAAAAAATACTGTACTTGGAAAAAATACTGGGTCCATCAGTATGTTGTATGAAACTAGTTTTGGCTGAATTTGTGAATGTCTTGGCTCATTTCACTGCCACAACTCCATTAAGATATCTTCTGAATCCATTTTCCATCAAGCAATTGAAATTTGAAAATATCTTACCATAAGCTTCTTACAAGTTAATGACATTGAGTTTACAGCAACTGTAATAGATTACTGGCAAAAAATTAAACTTTATTGACCTAGAGATGACTTCTAGGAAGCTTTGCTTAAATAATGCAGGAAAATGCTGTTGTGGCACTAATAAGCCTAGCTAAATTGTCATGAAAAATCAGAAAAATAAAAAAGACAAAGTAACTTAAAATAATGTAAAATAAGACAAAAATAAGGTACTCCAAACCCCAAATTGCAATCAGAATCTTCAATAAGCTATATGCTAGTATATGCTAGGAAATGCCTAGCTATTGATAAATAAATACACAAGCATGTAAGGAGATAGAGTCATACACAGTCTCGTCAAACAAATCAAGTAGGTACTCAAGTAAAAAGTTAAGAACTGGGGGCTGGAGAGATGGCTCGGTGGTTAAGAGCATTGCCTGCTCTTCCAAACGTCCTGAGTTCAATTCCCGGCAACCANAGAAAGAAAGAAAGAAAGAAAGAAAGAAAGAAAGAAAGAAAGAAAGAGTAAGAACTGAAATGACATATTCACTAGGGAAGTCTGACAGTTCTTCAAAAGATTATATATTGTGTTCTCCAATTGTTACTAGGGGATCTTTCTCTGTCATACCTTTGGAAATCAGATAACACACAGAGCATATAATAGAACATCGAGTTTGTTACAGAATATAGTAGAATATCCTTGGGTGATACATGTGGCCAGTGTATAACCAGAGGAAAAAACTCTCAAGTTGAGATTCGAGAATGGCCACAGAGACCACTGTGTCAGTCTGTATTTTAGGAAGACTTTCTAATATTTTTTAAAGTTTTGGGATTAATAGATTTTTTGAAGAGTTTTCCTGTCCATATGATTGATAGGCCCAGTTGGATGAACTCTTACAGTTAGGGACAGTAGTATCTCTTTATTCTTTACCAGGAACTTTGTGGTAGTTAGGAATCTATTAGGCAACATAAAATGTCATATTGCTTCCCAAGGAAGGAGATGATACACTCAGATTTAATTCTTTCAACCAAAAGTCATGTAGATTTGAAGGAATTAAAGAAAGAAAAAAATAAAAATAAATCTACATATATAACCATCTTTCACAAGTAGAAAATGCCCTTCCCTTACAGTGCCATAACAAACCCTCACTGCAGTTTTCAGGAGCTACAGCATTCCTTTTCGTGGACTCTTAGTCTCATAGTCAAAATAAGTTTAAAATTAGAAAGATATGCAAGAACAGTATTATTAGCATTTTTGAGAAAAGCAGAAAGGCAGGCAAGTTGAAGGCAGCTGCTTAAAGGAGAGAGGTAGATAATAGAAAGAAAAACAATAAAGGCATGCCTTTTGAGTTATAGGTCAAAAAGCAACCAGGCTCAGTCTTAAAGACCTTCTAGGGTCTATGTTGAGGGTATTAGTATTCAGGCATATGTATTGCCCTGCCCTTGGTGTCATGACAGGATACATCTTCACCTGCATTCACTAAGAACACCCCCTGTGCATATTCTCCACATTCCTTTTTAAAAGGTGGGCCTTGCCCACCTCCTGTCTCTTTTTTCTTCTCTCTCTCCTCTCTCTCTCTCTCCTCTCTTTTTCTCTTCCACAACTCTTGTTCTCAGGGACCAGACTCCGAACCCCTTCTGCCTTTTTCTCTGTTCCTTCTCTCTCCACTTTCAATAAACCTTCCATGTGACCATTGTTGCATGGCATGACTTTTCTTCCCGGAAGTTTTTAAATTGTAACAGAAAGACAATGTTTTCACAGAAAGAGTAAATTCTAGAGTTTCAGAGAAAGCAGGTTTAAGATTTAGGCCATTATTCAATAAAGGGAACTAGAAAGAAGAAAAGAAAATGCGACACTTTGTAAGTTAGAACTTAAACATTACAACAAGCTTAGCAGTGCGGATCTATAAGCAGCTCATTTGAATGAGGAGCTTTAGGCTACAAAACTACATATCTCATTTATTCCTCTCATCTTTTTAACATATCAGCAGGCATATAATCTCCTTAAAAGTTATTGTGTTCCTAAGGGTTAGTCTCCTGCCCAGGTAATTGACAAATCCATTTGCATTAACCTGTTTGAAGGCAATAGTATACCTTTGTAATGATTCAATCTTTTGGGTGATTCAAAATGCCATGTGTCTACCCAGTCAGCCATGCAACTCAACAGCTATTCTTGTGACCAAAAATTAGGCAACAGAATATAATACAAGATTTAAAGAAAAAAATTGAAAAATTAACCATGAATCACCATTAATGGGCTTCAAAAAAATCCATAATACTGCTGTCTCCCTCTGTTCCATGTAACATTTTAAATCTTAATGAAGAGGAATTCTACTGAGTCCTTTTTAAACAGAGTAGGCCATACTCTAAGAAAGGCAATTGTGATTGTTAAGTTGGGAGCATAGCCCCCAGCCCCTTGCATCCTTCCCAGCCCCCAGGCCTGAGAGTTGTATTGGTTTGGACTCCAAATACCAGCGTGCCAGGTCCTGACACCTGGNACCACTCCCACAGGGTATTTAAGTGAGCTCCCAGAAAAGAAACACATGGTCTCCTTTCCTTCCTCCTGGTGGTCATGTTAGCAGCCTCCCTGTTCCCCCTCAGGGCCACTCAAGAGTACAGGAATCCCATTAAACCTGGATATTTCTTAATTTGGCTTCTGATTTGGCTTGACTGGGATTTTTGCATCAGCAGAGAGCTCGCATTAGGAAAAATTCCTAACATCTTAGAGGTCCCATTGAGATAGGACAGCATTTCCGTGTGTCCCTAAGCCACGTGTCAAAAGCCCCCTAGTGCACAATCTCAGCTCTCCACGCCATTCTAAAACGGGCTCCCGGGCCACAGGGGCTTTGTCTTCGTGAGTCCCTGTTTCTTGTCTATGCTATAGGGTTTTGGGGACCCATTCATACTTATTTTTGTTGATTATTGGACTCTTGTTGAAGCCACAAGCTCACACCAAGAGTTTAATCTCAGCAGCAGCCAGACCAGAAAGAGCGGGCCTAGTTTAGGTGAACTTTGTTTGCTTTAGGGACGCCTAGCATTCAATTTCCATGACCCTGTTAGGCTAAGAGCTATTTTAGCAGACATGCTGTTATAGCCTTAGGACATGTGGCTGGGCATAGACTTTAAAATGGGTACTTGAAGTTCAAAGCCAGATCTGCTGTCGCCTATGGGATGCCTCTTACAAAATCTTTATAAATTAGGGCTGTCCGACATATGCCCATGGTTTTTGGGCTCTGTGCTTTCGTCCTTTCTTAGTAGCCAGTTTCCTGTAGCACCAATCTTGGCCGCAAAGGCCGCAATACCCCCAAATTCCTGGTCATCTAGGAATTGGGACCCCAACAATTCCAGCTATACCATGCAGTCATGCCCCTCTCCCACTCCCTCAAGCCTACACTACCCAACCCCTTCCTGTGAAGCAACATTCTCCACATTCCTCTCCTTCCCTGTCTACCCTCCCTTCCCAATCTGGAGGTTCAAGGTCAACTTCCACCTTACCCACCTTCTCCTTACCCTCCCCCTCCTACCTCATCTCCCCACCCTCAGACCCCCTCTGCACACTGGTCTAGCCCCTTCCAATCCTCCTCAGTTTCCTCCCATACCAGATCCCACCATAGCTCTGCCCTTCTCTGTCCTCTCCAGAGGTGATGTGAGTCAATGGCATTATGAAAGTTCATGTTCCCTTTTCTCTTCCAGATCTCTCTCAGATAGAAAAGCGGCTAGGTTCCTTTTCTACTAATCCTTCTGCTTACCCATTTTATTTCTCAGTCTGCACCAGATATTAGGAAAAAGTTAAGAAAGGTTGAGGAGAGTCCCCAAACCCCTATACGAGAATTGGTGAAAATGGCCTTTAAAGTTTTAATGCCTGAGAAGCTGAGTCTTCCCA